>OMKY01213367.1:0-12858 GCA_900302395.1 Bregmaceros cantori | reverse complement strand
AAATGTTTCTTTCGGTAAAGCCGAAAACGAGGGAAAGACTCGCCAAATACGAGTCGAGAGTCATTGACCTAGATTCCCCGAGTCCGAGTCATTAGGGCGCGAGTCCGAGTCGAGTCTCGAGTCCCGTTTTTGGTGACTCGAGTGACTCGCGAGTCGAGTCTTTTGACTCGAGTCTGCATCTCTGCACCGTAGTGGTACAAATTTTAGTGCTCGCAGTATGTGTGGCAACCCATTATCAATGCAAGTGCTCCTAGAGTAGCATGATTGCAATTGCTGCCACCGGCAAACAAGCAAACTACATTACCCAGCGGCCTTTGCGACACGGAAGTCTGGTCACCACGTTTAGTGCCCAGTGATCTATGATTATGTCACTTATAGGCTACAGAAATGCACCGAAATTGAATCGATTCTTCCGTGTGTCATTTCCAACAACTGTACAGAATTTCATCCCGATCCGTGAACAACCTTTTCAGTAATCCTGGGGACAGACAAACTAACTGGACCAAAAAGATAGCCTGCTTTGCGTCGCAGGTAAAAATGCGTTGAGATGCAAACATTTCGTTCAACACCATCGTCAAAACGCATTCTTCTCAGCGATGGATATCTGTATGGTGCAGTATTAGAAAATGAAAGTACAGTAAAAAGTGCACAAATCCTATAATAACCACAATCTGGAGATAATAGCAGTGGGAATTTTATTTCATGCGCTCCCATCGGAGAGAGCGCAGACTGAATTACTTCAAACTGAGAATTAAAAAAGGAAGGGGGAAAAAAAAAGGGGTGAAACATATGTTGGGCTTAGCAAGTAGGAGATTGTGTGGTTTCCTGGTCTCTCTGGCAATCAGCCCGGCAAGCTGCTCTTCTACAAAACGATGTTCTTTAGCAAGAGAACGCTACACTGGCACGCAGACAGATTCATCAGCGCTGCGAGTTCGGCGTTGCGATTGCAACATCTGCGTTGCTAGGATGTAAGCACTCTGAAGAAGACGCGCGGAAGGGACCAGAGCCATGTTTAAAGCAAGTCACAGGCTTTCGTTTTTAAATGGGGGAAAAAAAGGGCTTAGCGTCGCCAATCGCACCATTTCTGTTATTTTTCGCGCAGGTGGCGCCGAGGAAGCGGTGAGAACGCCAGACTCTCGGCGCGGCGATGAGAGGGATAAACTTTTCTGGAGCCAAGCAGTTTTGCCGTCATTTCTAAGGTTCCAAATATGTCGATTATTTCAGATGCCCAGCGTGTGATGTGTCAAGTGAATCCATTTTCTTGTCCCACTTCCGTGGCTGTTTGAGCCCTCGGCGAATAATCATTTTCTTCCAATGATTGTTCATTGGAAGAAAATGCATTTTGTAAAACGGTTTCCTTAAACAACAGACACATAAAGTGTGAGTCATCAAAGTGTGACTTGCTAGTCAGTGAATGTTGCATGGTTTTATCGACATTTTGTTTATATATATATATATTTCTGTCAGAACCAGTTCAGTCCAGAAACACAACTGAAGATTATGAAGCAGCTCTTTATTGAAATTAGAATTATCTTGGCGGTATGGCTCTGTTCGGAGGAACTCCCCTATTTCCATGAGTACCATGGAAAAGCACTAATTCAGGGAGCAGCAGCAGTGTAGAGAATTTTCACCCTAGCACGCAGGGTGAGAAGGCAGCAGTAGCTTAGTGAATTCTCACCCCAGCATGCAGGGTGAGTAAGTGAGTAAGTAAGTAACAAGTTAGATTATTAGTTACTGAAAAAAGTAACTTCGTTACTGTAATTTAGTGACTGACGTGACTGGTTGATTTTGACCCCCGGGTCCAGGAGGTCATGGCTGGCTTTGGGGAGGCTGTAGTGACAACGTGGGCTTTGGAGAAGCTATCTCCAAACAGTTTGTGGACGCTCTGGAGACCGGACAGGATGCCCGCGCAGCCATGAACCTGCACAACAACGAGGCCGGACGCAAGGTAACCCGCTCAATGGCAGTGGTGGAAAGTAACACATTACATCTACTCACATTACTGTAATGAATTACTTTTTATGAGTAATTTGTAATTTTCTGAGTAGTTTTCAAAATGTGTAATTTTTACTTTTACTCAAGTAAATTTTTACCTTAGTACTTTTAACTCATTACATTTGAGTCCCCTCACGTTACTGATTAAAAAACATACTGGAAGATGGTGAACATTTTAAATTTGGCTGGAAAGTTAAACTCTTGCGCCGCCTGCCGAGCCAGAAGCAACGCATCGTCCACGCACCGCACATCACACAAAGCTGTAATTTGAATATTGATAAAAAATATAAAAAAAAATAAGTAAGTGATTTATGACTCATGCTTTTTTGCAAAGTAAATATACTTTTACTCAATTACAATTTTTCAGTACTCTTTCCACCTCAATGGCTACGTCTTTAGCCCAACTCACACTGGACTTTAATTACCTATGGACCCCTGGTGATAGTTGCGGAGGTCGTCTGAGTTTCATTTGCCGTGTGAATGCACAATGTCCATGATTTGCGAAGTAATACTTCCACTGCGAGTTACCTAGCCTGGAAAGCCAGAACCAACGCATGGTCCACGTATCGCACATCGCAAGATGCTTGCATTGGGTCTGGGAAAATCAGGCTCACCGTCGGAATAAATCGACCAATGAGCGCAGATGTGGGGGGAGTTTAAGTGGGCTACGCGAGACGTGGGCGGAGTTTGGTTGTCACGCCTCCACGCCGCTTGTCCCACCTGTGAGTGGATAACACGATTTGATTGACATTTTTTTTTTTTTCAAACGTTTTCCGTCCCTGGTTTTACCAGACCCAATGCAAGCGTCTAGCGATGTGTGATGCGTGGACGATGCGTTGTTTACCTACGGTGATTCGCTGAAACTGTGTCTGATTTTTTAAAACTTTCTTAATACACGCAGTGAACTCTGTGTATGTGTGTGCATGTGTGGGCATGTGAAAATATGGCACATGCATCATAATGTTAAATTTTAAATTCAGCAGAAGACTCTTGCTTTTGTGCGACAAAATAACACAGACGTCACGTCAGGGGGTAGTTGCAAATGACCAGAGGTCCCTAGATCAATTAATGGCAGCACAGATTGTTATGACTCCATTTGTTTTCACACTATAGACGAGTTTGGTTGGTAGTTCCGGTAAGAATTCTAGTCTGAACACCTCTTGTGTTATGAAAAAGGATGGTGGTAACTTGCGCTGTGCTATTCCACACCCAAATGTTCTAGTTATCTGTGCCCCACAAGCACAATACTCTGCACAACCCGTTCCTTTGGCGGACGTACCGGTGAATGCAGCCATCTCATTGGTTCAGATTGCAGGTTTGCAATCTCTGAGTGCTTCTATTTACATAATGCATGCGTGATGTACGTGACCGCATTTGCACATTTGACTTGTTAATTTCAAGGGATACCATGCTGGCTTGATGGAAGTGAAATAGAACAGCAGTTAGTCTCTGAGTAACTACTACTAACTGTCTCCTACTCCCAGCAGGGAGTGTGTCCCAAACAGCAGTTAGAATGACTTCTAATGAGACTCTGGGGACTCCCCAGTCCTCGTTCAACTCTCCCAGTTCACCTCACTAAGGTTTCCCCAGAGCTGTCTGCTGTCCTCATGTTCACCTTTCACCCACATTATATTGGATGTGTCCGAAATTGCTCCCTTTATAGTACACTACATGGGGCGCATGTAGCCTGGTGAGCCAGAACCAACGCATCGCACATTGCTAGACGCTTGCATTGGGTCTGGTAAAACCAGGGTCGGAAAACGTAAAAAAGAAACGTGTCAATCATATTGTGTTATCCAGTCACAACGCAGTAGGTGGGACAAGCGGCGTGGAGGCGTGACAACCAAACTCCGCCCACGTCTTGCGTAGCCCTAAAAACTCCCCCCCACGTCCGCGCTGATTGGTCGATTGATTCCATACCGACGGCGGCCCTGATTTTACCAGACCCAATGCAAGCATCTGTTGTCAACGTTGGCTCTGGCTTGCCAGGTTATGCGTCCGCTAGGGCAGATCCTTTGTGTTAAAGCGATACGTTTTGAACGCATAGATGGATTTGTCCTACAAAAACGAGTAAATGGAACGAGTCGGGAAGATTATTGAATCATTCTTTTGTCAGGGCATAGATCCGCACTAGAACATTTAACACAGCGCAAGTTACCACCATCATTTTTACCTGCGCCGTAAAGCAGGTTATGTTTTTGCACTGGCTTGGTTATGTAGCACTGGTTTGTTGGTTTGTCTGTCCCCAGGATAACTGAAAAAGTTGTGCACGGATCTGGATGAAATTTTGTACAGTTGTTGGAAATGACACACAGAACAATCGATTAGATTTTGGTGCATCTCTGTAGTCGATAAGTAACATGATCAATAATCATACTTAACCACCAACTTACCGATAGATCGCTGGGCGCTTACTGCGGTCATGTGACCAGACTTCCGAGTTGCATGGGGCCACTGGGAAATGTAGTTGGCATGTTCGGCGATGGGAATACACTCTATGGGTCAATCACAATCACGCTACTCTAGGAGCACTTGCATTTTTAATGGATTGCCACACAGTGGTTCCAGTTTAATGACACGGTTGGTGTGTGTTTCCACTGAATGGACAAAAATGTTTAAGACATGGCGAAATAAATGGCATCGGAAGTCTCAAGATTTAACCGAAACGACCCACCGAACTCTTCTATACTTTCTCCAAGATGTCCACCGTCTGTGTGTCTCCGTTAGTGTGTGTCAAGTGTCTCCATTTGTCATTTGTGTGTTTCAAGTGTCTTCCCCCGAGCGTGCGTTTGTTTGTCTGTGTGCATCTGTTGCCTCGCATTGTGCGTTGATTGATGTGTTGTCAAATTAGACGATTCCACTTCGCCACCGCCCGTTCGAAGTCCTCACAACACGAACACTCCAGGCACAAGTGATAGGTTCCGAACGGCTTTTGTTGGCCATTCAGCGTGCGCTGACTTTGGCCTGGCGAGAGACAGCTGTGGGCTGAACGCTCGGCGGCGGCGGTGTCCCGCCCCCCCCACGGCGAGGCGCCCTCTGGCCTTGCTGCCGAGACAAAGCGGTTTGAATCAAGAGTTTCACATCCCGGCCCCCGAGAAGACGAACCGTGCGTGGAAGAAAACGAGCCCGTATTTGTTTAACACCCTCTTTGTCCGCCGCCGGCGACCCTGAGCCGCCTTTCGGCAACTAATTGCGAATAAAAAAGAAGTTTTCTCTGCTTCTTCTCTCGACTGCTTTTCTGTCACTCTCCGCGGCTACAATTGACGCTCCTCCAGGTGCTTGTGTGGGAGACCACCGTCCACAAAGACCACTTCAACAAGATGCTGGTGGTCCCCCACCCTCCCACTCGTACTCCACACCGAGCCGACTAAAACCTCCAGCCGCCAACAAAGACGCCCCCCCCCTGGCCCCCTTTTTCGACAAAGACTAGCGCAAACACGCAAAGATCCGCGTTGCAAGACTATATTAAAAAAAACCTAAACACTTATTTTAGTTTGTGGGACGGGCTCCAATTAAGGTGATCCCGGGATTCCGAGGGGTTGGGGGTGATAAAGGGGCATTGACGGGGTAATAAATAGACTCTTCTGCTACAGCGAGCAGTCTTTCTGTTACTGCTGAGCGGACAAAAACACTGTGGCAGACTGCGTTCGTATTACCCGCGCCGGGACAAGTAGCAACGCAATTGGGGGTGGGGCCCCTAGGAGCTGGCGTTCGTACCTGTGAGTGTGTCTGTCTGAGAGAGAGAGAGAGAGAGAGAGAGAGAGAGAGAGAGTGGTAGAGGGGGAGAGAGAGTGGTAGAGGGGGAGAGAGAGCGAGAGAGAGGTAGAGGGGGAGAGAGAGCGAGAGAGTGACAGAGTGGTCGAGGGAGAGAGAGAGTGGTAGAGCAAGAGCGAGGTAGAGGGGGAGAGAGAGAGAGAGCGAGGTACAGGGAGAGAGAGTGGTAGAGAGAGAGACAAAATGAGAGAGAGGTAGAGGGAGAGTGGTAGAGGGAGAGCAAGAGAACGAGAGAGAGGTAGAGAGAGTGGTAGAGGGAGAGAGAGAACGAGAGAGAGGTAGAGGTAGAGAGAGAGAGTGAGCAATTGGCACAGGGAGTTACAGTGTGGGACACCAATCAACCCTCATAGTACCAGCATCTGAGACTTTCTCGCTCACTTCCCCTGTTCCGCTACTTCAAACTTCTTTAGGTTCAACTTGGTGTTGGCAAATTATATCACTCGGCATGTAGTACACACATACAATAATACAAACAGGTGTCCTTCTGCACTCTGCACTGCAGATGAGGTCAACAAGTTTATTCCTGGTGGTATTCACCAGAGAGGGTTTTAGGAGCATCGCCCACGTGTTGCACATCGCTAGACGCTTGTATTGTGTCTGGGAAAATCAATCCACCAATCAGTGTGGACGTGGGTGGAGTTTGTATGGGCTACGCGAGACGTGGGCAGAGTTTGGTTGTCACTCCTCCACGGCGTTGGTCCCACCTACTGCGCTGTGATGGGATAACATGATTTGATTGACACGTTTTGTTTTCCATCCCTGGTATTACCAGACCCAATGCAAGCGTCTAGCGATGTGCGATGCGTGGACGATGCGTTTTGGTTGGCCTTCAGCCACTTGTGTGTCTTTGTTGTTAACCTCGGTGGTGTGTTCCAGGCTGTGAAGGGCACCATGCAGCGGACCTGTAAGTGCCACGGGGTGTCTGGGAGCTGCACCACCCAGACCTGCTGGCTCCAGCTGCCTGAGTTCCGGCAGGTGGGGAACTACCTGAAGGACAAGTACTACCGAGCCCTCAAGGTAGACCTCATGCAGGTGAGGGGGGACCGTTAACCCTTTCTCACCCTGTGGGAAATACACAAAGGCCTGGCGAGCCAGAACCAACGCATCATCCACGCATTGCACATCGCTTGCATCGGGTCTGGGAAAATCCAAGTCGCCGTCGGTACGGAATCAATCGACCAATCAGCGCAGGCGTGGGCGGAGTTTGTACGGGCTATGTGAGACGTGGGCGGAGTTTGTACGGGCTGTGCGAGACGTGGGCGGAGTTTGGTTGTCACGCCTCCACGCCGCTTGTCCCACCTACTGCGCTATGACTGGATAACACGATTTGATTGATTTACGATTTCCGACCCTGTTTTTACCAGACTCAATGCAAGTTTCTAGCGATGTGCGATGCGTGGACGATGCGCCTATATTAACGTAGCCTGGTGAGCCAGAAGAGATTAATTGTCCACGCATGGCACGCGACTAGAGCGATCATGTGGTCCGAATTAAGCAGATTTAAGAAAAAGTGTCAAAAAAAGTGTCAATCAAATAAAGTCATTGAATCACAGCGCAATTGGCGCAACAAGTGGCGTGGAGGCTCACGTCTCTATTCGAACGAGGCCCGCCTTAACGGGGCGTTGATTGGACCGCCCGAATTTGGGCGACAATCTGATTTGTCTGTCTGGTTGGTCCAGACCCGACAGACCGTCTACTCGCGAGCGATGCATCAACGATTCGTTGATTCCGGCTAGATTTAGTGCTGGGTGAAAGACCTCAGGGATTCCACCAATGTCTCAAACTAACAACCAATTGTTTGTAGGGTTTGTGAGGAAGTCGCTGGACTAAGAGAAAAGTGTCTTGTCCATAGGGGGCCAGCAACAGCGCCGCCGGGCGGGGCACGGCCGGCGAGAGGTTCGAGGCAGTGTCTCGCCGGGAGCTGGTGCACCTGGAGGACTCTCCGGATTACTGCCTGGAGAACCGGACCCTCGGCCTGCCGGGGGTGGAGGGCCGCGAGTGTGTGCGGCGCGGGAAGCACCTCAGCAGGTGAGAAGCCTTCTCTGTTCATTCAATCAGATCACTCTTTTTATTACCTGCACTGGGGCTACGCCGCACAGCAGGTTATGTTTTTGGTAGTGTTGGTTTGTTTGTCCCCAAGATAACTGAAAAAGTTGTGCACGGATCTGGATGAAAATTTGTACAGTTGTCGGAAATGACACACGGAACAATCGATTAAATTTGGGTGCATTCGTTCCAGGTGGGAGAAGCGGAGCTGCCGGCGCCTCTGCTCCGAGTGCGGGCTGGTGGTGGAGGCGCGGCGGGCCGAGCTGGTGTCCAGCTGTAACTGTAAGTTCCACTGGTGCTGCGCGGTGCGGTGCGAGCAGTGCCGCCACACCATCACCAAGTACTACTGTGCCCGTCGCAAAGTGCCCAACAAGATCCCCAACAAGAGCCTCCGTCTGAGGAAGAAGCACTAGGACGTCACACCGGAGCTCATTATACGTAGTAGGAGCGGCCTCGAATGTCAACAGCCACTCCCAGTTCGCATTTGACTGGTGTGGCTGCGCGCACGTTCCATTAAGCTACAAGTTGGAGCCTCCGAGATAACGTGGATACCCCGTTGGTCCTTATGTGGTCATGTGCTTCTACACGCAGTGCTGTGAGGCATCTCGGATGCACCAACTGGGTGCGAAGGAAACGCAGCATGCATTGAGATCCTACTAGTAGATACTAGACACTCATTTGACAAATATTTTAGGTAACTTGAATGGAACCTGAATGGAAATGTAGCGAACACACTCTCGTCCCGTCCGGAAATGCAGTCGAGAAGATGGCGTCTTTCCATCACGTCGGATTGCGGTAAGGTTCCATTTGGAGAAAAGAAAGAAATGCAACTTGCGCGATGATGTTCCATAGCCATTAACGCAGCGATTCCCAGGCATGCCGGCTTGCGCACTGTGCGCGTGCAGGAATGTAAACAACAACAACTCCACGTGTACATGCTTCTCCTCTGCTTCCGAGGTCCACGAGTGACGTCACAATCTCGTTCCCAATTAGGAACGAGCGTTTATGTCTTGTGTTCGAGTCCGCTACCAAACGCATCGACCATTGGTTGCGAGGTGTTTTTGGGAGGAGCTCATTATTAGGGGTGCACCGATCACATTTTGGATCCCGATCCTTTGATTCTAAGGATCGGCCGATCCCGATCTCCGATACCGAGTCCCGATACTGCAAAAATTGGTAGTACCCAAAATATTTGGCACAATTGTCATTTTCAAAAATAGTCTAAGTAAATAAATGATGGCAGTTTAAGTTTTTATTTTCTATAAAATAAAATCTTTGTGCAAATTGAAAAACACGAATATTACTATATAATGAAATAATCACAGTTTCATAAGAAACAATACAATCTTTGTTCAAAATATATTTTTTGAATATTGAAACGAGTGGAGTGCTTGCTGCAGCGAAGTTTGTCCGATCCTGGTCGGCTAAAATCCGACGGTACCGAGACATCGGTGCACCCCTACTCATCATACGTAGTAGGAGCGGCCTCTGGTGTCAACAGCCGCTCCCCGTTCCCATGGCGACTGGTGCGGCTGCGCGCACCTGCACGTTCCGTTACGCTACAAGTTGGTGCCTCCGAGATAATGCGGACACCCTATTATTCCACACGTGGTTCTACACGTAGCGTCGTGAGGCATCTATCTTGGACGTACCAATTTGGTCCGAAGGAAACGCAACATTGAAATACTACTAATACTCAATACTCATTTGACAAATATTTTAGGTAACTTACCTGAATAGTAGTGTAGCGTACACACAATGTAGTCTGTCGATGTGCAATGCGTGGACGATGCGTTGGTTCTGGCTCACCAGGCTAAGTAAATGATTTCCATGTGGAATTTAAGTTTTCCTCTTTGGAGTTTGTTTCACCAACTCGGAGCAATTTGGCAGAACAAACAACAAAGTTGCCTTTTCTGTCCTTTCTTTGTGTATATATAAGTATTTACGTTTATAAATATCTATTTTTGTAAGTTTTTTTTTAATGTTCTCGACAGACAAATACAAACAGTATTTTTTATTTATTCACAAACATAATACACAAATGACTTCTTGAACATTCCACATTTTGTACGTAGAGAGGAGCACCAGCAGTTTTCATTGTTTTTTATTTCACTACTTAAGCCGACTAGCGTGTCGTTATTTAATTGTTTAAAAAGTTGAAGGAAGCACTTTGTACTGTACATTCATCCATTAATTTATTTCCCCATCCATGTCCTAGTTTGTTGTTTGGTTTTTGTCATGTTGTTGTAATAATAAATCACCTAAACAAATCTTTCTGAGTCTGGAAACAATTTTTGGAGATTTTTTTTTAGAACTTTTAGGTTGATGTACAAAATCAACCGCTTCCTTTGTGTAACAAGGGCGAAATATAATGTGAGTATATACACACAGTGATCGCTTTGACTACCGTAGGGCAACCAACTGTTTTATATACACTGGTCTAGGCACAGATGTTTCCAGTCATGGTGTCAGTGAGTATTCAAATTCCCTTAGCAACCCCCGTTGCTATGCTCCTGTTGCATGCTGGGAACTCCACCCGCCCATGTCATGTGCTGTCTCTTATCCAATCACCAGAGTTAAAAAAACTTGGAAAATTCAGTCGCAACGCAGTAGGTGGGACAAGCGCCGTGGAGGCAAGTGCTCGAGTAGCGCGATTGCGATTGACCCATAGACTGTATTCCCACCGGCGAACATGCCAACTACATTTCCCAGCGGCCCCTGAGACCCGCGAGTCTGGTCACGTGACCGGCGATCTATCGGTAAGTTGTTGATTAAGTATGATTATGTTACTTATAAGCTACAGAAGTTTTTGCATTCACCAAATTTCCGAATGTCATTTCCAACAACTGTGCTAAATTTCATCCAGATCCGTGCACAACTTTTTCAGTTATCCTGGGGACAAACCAACGCTACCAAAAACGAGCTTTGCGGCGCAGCTCCGGCGCAGGTAATAAAATAATTTCAGAATTCTAAATGTTTTTACAACGTAGATGCCATTGTGCTCACTGTGAGGTGGTGCTAGCATGGACCAGAAGGGAAAAAAAGAGATGGAGAGAGGGAAAGAACGAGTGTGAGAGAGTGATAGAGAGAGAGAGAAAGACTTCACACAATCGTCCTGTGTCTGGTGTCTCTTTCTCTGACAAATACCTCTCTTTCTCTCCGGGTAATCCTCCGCCCCCCTCCCTAGCAGCACTTGAAGTGTCTTTACTGTTTAATTCTGGTTTAATTAACTCTGTCCACACACACACTCGGACCGGGAGGTGGGCGGTGGGGGCGGGTGCTGGGCCGGTTGGTGGTCCTGAAGCTGGAGCCGGTGGAGTTATTGAAGATGTTGAAGATGACCATTTCAAAGGGGACTCTTCCAAAGATTCAAGAATTTTTTTGGACACAAGCACCGTTTTTCATTCTTTATTGAGAGAGATAGCGGGGAAACTGGGACGAAGAGTCGGGGGGGCGGACATTGCAGAAAAGCCAAAAAGGGGATGAGAACTCACGGCACTGCTTGACCTATGTTCTGGAGGGTGCGCTCTATGACCACTCTGCCACCGCCCCTCCCCCTTTCAAGATTAATTGTAATCCTCCATACTGCATATGCATGACAGCAGAACACACACATGGAATTTTAGTTGGGCATGAAACAACTCTTTCAAGATCAACAGGTAATGAACAAGGTCAACACAAAAAGAAAGAAACGCTGCACATACGTTATAAAGTGGCATTGGCATAGAATAAACACTGTTGGAGGAGGTCTCTGGTGTTGGAGGAGGTCTCTGGTGTTGGAAGTAGTCTCCGGTGGAGGAGGTGGTGTTGGTGTTGGATGAGGGTAGTGGTGGAGGAGGTGGTGTTGGAGGAGGTCTCTGGTGTTGGAGGAGGTCTCTGGTAGAGGAAGTCTCTGGTGGAGGATGTCTCTGGTGGAGGAGGTCTCTGGTGGAGGAGGTGGCAGTGAGGAAGGTGGTGTTGAAGGAGGTCTCTGGTGGAGAAGGTGGTGTTGGTGTTGGAGGAGAGTAGTGGTGGAGGAGGTGGTGGAGGTCACTGATGGAGGAGGTCTCTGGTGGAGGAGGAGGTCTCTGGTGGAGGAGGTCTCTGGTGGAGGAGGTGGTGTTAGAGGAGGAGGTCTCTGGTGGAGGAGATCTGTGGTGGGGGAGGTGGTAGAGAGGAAGGTGGTGTTGGATTCCATATCAGCAGCAGTGGTTAAGTGGTGTCGCTAAGAGAGTCTGTGGAAGTTGAGTGCCATTGAGAAAGAAAAAGAATGCTAATCTCCTCACCAAGGTGGAAGTCATTGAGGAACCTCCTCGTGTGGAGGAAATGCTGTGGTAGTGTGTGTGTGTGTGTTAGTGAGTGTGTGTGTTAACACACTAACAGATTTTTAACATAGCGCCAAAATCGCAGCCAAAGCTCACTCAAGGCGCTTCGCAAAAATGATTTTGTTTTTAGATTTAGATTTAAGAAATATAGCAGCTGTTTACCTAACTACCTTTCAACCTTGATTGCCCAGTTAAGGACAGTGTGTTTGTGTGTGTGTGTGTGTGTATGTGTTAGTAGTGTGTGCGTGTTAGTGAGTGTTAGTATGTATGTGTGTGTTAGTGTGTGTGTTACTGTGTGTTCGTGTGTGTTAGTGTGTGTTAGTGTGTATGTGTGTTTTAATGTGTGTGGGTGTGTGCTAGTGTGTGTGTTACTGTGTTAGTGTGTGTTAGTGTGTGTTAGTGTGTATGTGCGTTTTAGCATGTGTGTGTGTGTACGTGTGTGTGTGTGTGTGTTAGTGTGTGTTAGAGTGTTAGTGTGTGTTTGGTAGTGTGAGTTAGTGTGTGTTGGAGTGTGTGTAAGTGTGTGTTAGTGTGTTAGTGTGTTAGTAGTGTGTGTGTTAGTGTGTACATGTGTTAGTGTCTTAGTGTCTTAGTGTGTGTTAGTGTGTGTTAGGGTTAGTGTGCGTTAGTAGTGTTAGTGTGTGTTAGTGTGTATGTGTGTGTATCTGTGTGTTAGTGTGTTAGTGTGTATGTGTGTGTTAGTGTGTATGTGTGTGTTAGTGTGTTAGTGTGTGTGTGT
>OMKY01213366.1:0-11270 GCA_900302395.1 Bregmaceros cantori | reverse complement strand
TGTATGTGCGAACCCCTCTTATAATAACTTCTCTCTGTTAATAAAATACCCGTAATTCCTATTCACACCGTTGGCGCGCGTTGGAGCTCATTGATGGACACGTTGGGCTCCTTGGTGATGTGCCGTACTCACAGTCCCGGCGATCAGCTCAAGGGGTACCTGTCCGCAGCACACCCACGTGTTCGTCCCACAGTTCGGCATGCAGCACACCATCCGAGCCGTCCTACTGCTCACAGCACCTCTGAACGACACTGCGTCACACGAACGGCTTTGTTAGCTCTTAATCTTTTAACATCAATTCACAGCGGGCATATCGTCTGTTACTCACTCGGCAATGGTGGGATCCGAACTGTAACCGCCAACGCCAACAGCAACGGCCTCCGCGCCCCTGCACCAGCGAGCAGATGGAAGTCCCGACGGCAACCGTTACCGTGATTTAACGCACAACAGCGGTCTCAGCTTGACGACTCGTGGTATCACGCCAATAACTTTGCACGTCCGCACAGTTCAGTGTCCACAGCAATCTCTCCCGTTTCCCGCGAGACCCGCGCTCATTGGCTGTCCCGAGCACGTGAGGTCCAGTGTCCAATGTCCGTTCGCTATTGCGAACCCCTGTAAGCTTCGCTAACGACTCTTATGAAACCCACCCTGTATCCCATGTATATGAACATAGAACATGCACATCCACACACACACACACACCTCCAACGCCACAGGACAAGACACACATAGAAGACAACATATAACACACAGGAACATTCAAACTAGTAGGGTGCTACACTTGTATAGTGTAACTGACTCAGAAAATGATTGACAGAAGTGTGTATATAGGGAGTACAGGAGAGGTGATAGTACACAGCCCTGGAAGGCCCCGATATTCAGGAGTCTAGGTGGCGATACACTGTCACCGACTCTAACAACCTGTGTTCTGTTGCTTAAAAATGTGTTGTTAAAACTGAGCTCATCAGGGCTCTAACATAAATGTGATCTAACGGTATAGTATCGGTATCTTTTCATCTATAGCACCACCATATTGCATTCCAGGATCAGCGCGTTTGCTGATTCCTATTTTCTGACGGACGATTGGAGTTCTCAATCTAATGTTTTCTCCCTCCAATCGGATCTGTTACTGTGTGCGTCAACCAACACACATTCCGATTTCCATAAATGTAGACTCAGTTTAGTTTTCAGAACTAACTGGACCACTAAGCGCTCTGTGAATCCGTTTTGTAGCGGTTCTTGCGTCCTGCACGCGTTCACGCTCAAACCTTATACGATTCCATTCTATTCTGATGAGGTTAGTTGGATCTAAGTACTCAACTTCCAAGAGATGGTTTTGTAGTGATCTAAATTGCGTGTTTTGACTAAGAGCTTTGTTGGACGTTTAATTTTACATCTGTTAAAATCAGGGCTCCGAACCGGTTCAAGGAACTAAAATGAAAACCGAAAAAAAGAGCGGAATTTTACCGAATTTTATGAGGAGCGGAAACGAAAAAAGATTTCTCCAAATGTTCCGGAACAGAAACGGAACATTATGAAATCCACAAAGCTGGTTAAAACGTGTTTTTCCCGTTCTCTATATATTTTAACATATCCTATGTATAGAAGACTATTTCCGTCAGTCATCAAGCCCCATGCATCTGGGGTTCCATTTTGTGGACAGACGAGGAAGCAAATGTAATGGCGTTGATACAGTTGCTCTCAAGTTTGAAAGTCCACCAAATATATTTTGTATAAAAACTATATCTAAACTTAACATTGCACACTATACGGAACTTTAAGAACAAACAAAATGTTTGTGTTCCGAACCGGTTCAGGACCAATATATTGGTGGTGGAACAGTTCAGAGAACAAAAATGTTAAATATAGACCTGCCTGAACCGTTCGGAGTGGAACATTTTAAAAATAATTCCGTTTTCAAGCCCTGGTTAAAATCATTTCTAATCCTTGGCAATTGTAATCAATTGCATTCCAGAACGCAGGTTACTATCACATCATGCTGGCTTGAATATGCGCCGTTCCAGTACAAGCACACACCATTCATTCACATACACCAATATTTTATGTTGGTGGTGATTTCTAGACAACCAGGAATCGTAACACATGTAATGACAACAATGATGACATGTGGTTCTGCACAGTTTTACACATTTTATTTTATTTTTAATGATAAAAAAAGGAATACTGCATTGCTCAGTAAGGAATGACAACATACAGAAGTACCTTTCTTTTTTTGTTTCAAATAAGAACACGTCACCTCCCAAACTATACACCTTAGACACTCATACATCTCCTCACATCTGATAACAAATCATTACATCAGCCCAGTCGTTGTATGCCACAGGTGACAAAATGGCGTCTCTCGGTTTCACGCTGCCCGGGGGCCAGTGGATGGGTCTGTTCCAATTCGCGCACTTCAGTACTTGGTTGGAGTGCATAGTGCTGTTCCAATGTAAAAGTGGCAAAATGAAGTGCTCCACCAGTGGGCGGTGCACTCTGAACGGCCAGAATTCAAAGTGCACAACACTTAGTTCACTTCCTGGATGCCATTTTGAATACCTAGCGGAAGGGGTGGGGCCACAAAGAAAGGATGGCGACCGAAGACACGGGCACTGTTGCGACGGCTTCAACGCCTATGAATCTGAGTTCCCATTTGTAAATTATGTATTATATATTGAACTGTTACAGAAATGCAATATTAACCTCTATAGACGAGTTCGGAGGGTACTTCCAGTGTCTGAATGTCACTTCCGGCGTCATATGCTAGCTGTGTATTTGGCTATTTTTACAACATTCTATTCGGTGGGAGCACACACCTACAGGGTTATTTAAAAAAGTGTGGTGGTAACTTGCGGTTTGCTCTTCCTCACCCAAATGCTCCCATGCGGATCCGTGACCCACAAACACATGATTTAATAATCCGTGCAACTCGTTCCATTTTCTCATTCCTTTTGGAACAACTAGTAGAAGCAGCCAGCCTATAGGTACAGAAGAACATGTGACCACTCGGTGAGTAACTTTAAGTAGGATTTTGACTGTATTTCATCAATATCTATACAAAATTATGAACGGAACGAGTGGGGTGATGTGTAATGGTCACAGACCGACACCTAGTGGTCGGATTTTGAACTACCATGTGTTTTGTGTGTTTTGTGTGCTTGGACCTCGGTCCAGTACCAGAGTTGACATAGGCAGCAATAAGTGACCTTAAGAACAGCGGGACAAAATGACTCCCACCAGTATTTCGCACGTAAACCCGTCAATTGCCATGCGAGTGTACTTTTTAGTGTAGTGCTATTGGCAGGCAGTGGGTTGATGTAACGTCGTGCAGGCGTTAGTTTTGTTTAGTGTGCCACAGAGTACTCCTTTTGGAAAGTACTTCTCTGCTGGACATGTGTGCACTTTGCAAAGTACGTGATTTGGAACACAGTGAATGTTTCCACTGCCATGGCCTGCCTCATCATTACCACCACCGCAATCATTGACACCATTGGGACGATCCACATGCGTTGCACATCATTTACGGGACTGATGATCAACTTTTACAACATTTTTTTTCTCTCTTATCCTCTCTAGTTCACAGGCTCCTGTTTGTTGATCGGCTAACACCTCCAGTCATTTGCTAATGGAAGTGATTTTTGATTTCCTTGAATCAACCATCGAGCGCCATTTGAACTCTTTAGTCGAAGTGAAGTCTTACAGAGATCTTTTCAGGGCGCGAAGTCCAAATGATTCAAACCAGTTTAGTTTGTTTTCTAATTATGAAAGTGCACCAAAAAAAAAACAAAAAAAAAACATAACATTATTATTATTTTTTTTTTTAATTAGATTTTTACTTAAGTTCATTTATTTTAGGGACAGTAAACAGTTGGACACCACTCGAATTCCCCCTTTCATAAATACCCAAGCAAATCATACCAATTGGACATGAGTGTTTCATTAACACTGACTGAATGACCCTTAGAATGGACGTTTTGGTTTTAGTACATGCCATGTTTATTTACAGGGTTGGGAAGTAACAGAATACATGTAATGAGAGGACAGTAATACAGGAAAATTACAAAAATAACCAACTGTAGTCCTTTACAACGACATTATAAAATATATCATCTAGATTGCAATTGAATGTATGTGAAACGAGGGAATACATGCATTCCTACCTGCTGATTGATTACACCATTTTTATTCAACTAGGGCAGACATAGCCAGACGAGCCAGACCCAATGCATTGTCCACGGGTGTGTCGACGATACATTGGGTCTGGCCAGGCTAGGGCAGACATGGGCAAACTGCGGTCTGTGGGCCACGTACGACCCAATAGGTGTTTTAATCCGACTTACCAAAACGTGCTCAAATTATCGCGAATATGGAGAGACTCCCTTTTCCAGCAATACCCCGATTTCTCCAACAGATGGAGGGCTAGTCACTAATTAGACTACTCAACTAATCAAACCGATTCCTTGGTTCAGGCTTTCGTATTGCACCGACTTAAAAAACTGAGCTACGGTAGAGCACAAATGTAAAAAAAGACTTTAAATTATGTTTCTCCACGGGAACCCTGCATTACATTGGATGTTGTCTCTTGGGTGGCGCACTGGTTAGCGTTGCTGCCTCACAGCTAGAAGGTCCTGGGTTCGAATCCCAACCCGAACAGGTCCTTTTTGTGTGGAGTTTATATGTTCTCACCGTGTCTGAGTGGGATTCCTCCAGTTTCCCCCACCACCAAAAACAATGTTCTAGTTAACCTGCTCCAGTCAGTGCCCCTGGCCAAGGCACTGGCTCAGAGTCTGGAGTGGCCCCCTGGGCGCTGCGCACGCGGCTGCCCACCGCTCCCCAGGGATGGGTTAAATGCGGAGGATGAATTTCACTGTACATGTTTGTATGTGTGACTAAATAAAGTACGTTTACGTGTTTACATTTGTAAAAAAAATAAATAAAAAAGCTTCAGTTATGGTCTCAGAATGCAACTGTAAGCAACTACAATAACTAGATTACATGTGGTATGTTGCTATCCAACCCTAACAGTACATTGTAAGTAAATAATTACTTTTAAAATGTAACTTTCCCAATCAGGCTCACACAATGTGTAACATTCGTCAGATAAGGTGAAAGTGGTAAAGGGAACCTCATGGAGTTGTCAATTTTATCATCTTGCTTTAAGGCGTTTATACCCTCCGTTAATACCGGAAACGGAAACTTTCATCCAGTTCCGTGGGTAGCTTCATCCGTCAGTTTGTCCATTAGAATCCTCCGTAGGGTATAACGAGGGCTTCAGTCCGGTGTTTTCATTTTCTTCATGTGTGTATAAAGTATAGCATACAAAAGTTTGTACATGTTCATAAGGAGCACCTCACAAGGTCTATTAAGTCATTCAACTAACATTCACTAAATCCATTGCACGCAATATCTACTGGTGCCATAGTCACACATATTTCACGCACCGTCAGCAAGCTGGAGCAGTGCACCTTTCACAGGATTTGAAAAAACAAAACATTTATAAAAAAAATTAAAAAAAAAAAACAACCTTAGGGATAGTGAAATGACAGCCATCTTATTCTGCGACAGACAGGTCAGAAGTAGTTCAATGGTGACACACAAACACACAAACATTAATGAAGACACTGTTTTTGTTTACATCTTTTCACTTGTGGTCATAAATATTCACGGCTGGTTCCACGGTTCAGTCAGCTTCGAGTTTTGTGATGCCTCGATGCCTTCATATACAAGCTGCTTAGGAGATCCCCCAAAGAACACCATTCGAGCGCTGCGTCAACTGATCTATAGTTGACGTGAGTTCCCTCAATTGGAACTGACGCACCCCTCCCCACACTGACGCTCACCTTCAAATTTTTACATGTCCCACGTTTGAAGCGCTACTCGTTTCTACTGCTGTACGCCAATTCTTGTGTACGTTTAACACCGCAACGTCTCATCCCATCTGCTTACATGGCATTTTCAAGACTTCCGAAGCCGTTACAAGCCTTAACTAATTTTGGTGGAAACACACTCAAACTCTGGCATTAAAGCAAAATAAAAAATATTTTACTGGTTAGGCACCCGATCGAGCATCGCCCCGTAATCCTGCGAAAACCAACATAGTCGGCCCTCATAACAAAATATAAACTAGCGCTAGGATTAAACATCAGGTTGAGCTTTGGACCTGTCCTCAATAGACGAGTTCGGCGGGTATTTCCGGTCTCTGAACGTCACGTCTGGTGTTATTTAGTTTGTCGTGCTTTTGGCTATTTTTCAAGATGTATATTCGGTGGGAACACACACATACAGGATTATTTAAAACGGATGGTGGTAAATCGCGGTGTGCTATTCCACACCCAAATGCTCTCGTGTGGATCTGTGACCCACAAATGCATGATTTAATAATCAGTGCAACTCGTTCCATTTTCTCATTCCTTTTGGAAATACCTGTGCCAGCCTATTGGTCCAAAAGAACATGTGACCGCTCGGTGAGTAACTCTACGTCGGATTTTGACTGTATTTCATCAATATTTATACAAAATTATGAACGGAGCAAGTGGGGTGATGTGTAACTGGTCACAGAGCGACACCTAGTGGTCGGATTTTTAAATGGCGTGCGTTTTGTGTGTTTTGTGTGCTCAGACCTCGGTCCAGTACTAGCATTGCCATAGGCAATAACAAGGCACCGGAAGTGACCTTAAGAACGGCGGGAAAAAATGACTTCCCCCAGAGTTTCGCACGTAAAACCGTCTATTGAAATTGAGAAAAGAAAAAAGATGCTTCCGAGAGATTTGGCAATGCTTCACTCAACAACATCAATTGCTGAATGTGTAGATTCTTTAGACATCTTGTTAAAGGCAAGAGATTGATATAACATAACAGAAATTGGGTATTGGTACCGTCATTGTGCTGCGTGTTACACGTAGAAATAAACCGCACCAACAGCGCCTCTTTGCAGATGATCGATATTCATTGTGTCTTATTGCCTAATATATTGAAAAGAATTGTTCTCACAAAAGAGAATGTAATACAAAAGCAAGTAATAGCAGAAGGTATGGAGAATATTACAGTCTTTCGTATAAGAGCAATTATTTCAATATAGCTCATATGTTCAAGCACATGATTCCACATTAGCACGTTTTATTCAACATTTGAGTCATTTTTCTTTTCTTTTTTTTTCTAATGTTTTAAATTGCTACCAACAACAACTACAGGCTCACTACCATGCAAAGGTCTGAAGCACTAAATGGAGTGTGCCACCAAGTGGACAGCTGTTCTCCAAATTCTACCCGGGCTGCCAGCTGAAGACCCAAAGTTTAGTGGTTCGAATCCCGACTCCGACAGCGTGCATGGACAAGACGCAGAACCCCAAGTTACTCCCGATGCATCGTGGTTGAGCTCCTCTCATGGCAGTCGCTGCCTTTGGTGTGTGAATGTGTACATGATTACTAGAGTATTCAAAAAATAAAATAAATAAATAAAACAATCTAAATTACATTCAAAACTAATGACACCGGCATGACAATATGAAGTTGATGGTATCTGCCTGCCATTTATTAATACCCTGTAATGTCCCTCGCCCAAATAACGTTCACGATCATCGGTCCGTACAACATCCCAAGGAAGCGATGAAGTTCGTTGGAAGTCCACTATTGCTGTTGAAACTCCAAGTTGTATAGACTGTACGGACAGAATTGCTATCTATGTATAGCCTTCAAGCCTTGGCTTCAGTTGGCTGAAGCTCACGGGTCCTTGAGTGTAATGGACCCCCTTTTAGCGTACGTAAGGATCACCGTTGTCCTTGTGGCCAATAACAGTCTTGCATATTACTGTCAAATTCGGAAGCGCACGTGCATGTTTGGCACGTACAGTACGGCCCAGGTCAACTAGACCTCGGCCCCAAGCCGCAGCCTACTGAAGCCAAGGCTACAAGGCTAGATGGCAATTGTCTGTACGACATGGACTTTCAACAACAACACCACAAAACACCGGGAACTTTTATGACTTCAGGAGGACTTCCATCTGTCATATCCTTTTAAAATGTTCCGCTTGATGGAACGCCCTTTGTAAGACCTAAATAGCACGTCCTTAGGACCCAAAATGGACTACTGTTTGAAATAGTACATATTTCATTAAATTGTGGCAACGCCTGCTGTCCATGAATATGGCTGTTTGATGTTTTAACTAAAGCTCCTTACACGATACGTAGTAGAATTTAGCTTCTCTTGCTCAGACTATGTTGGTAAGAATCAGGGCTCGTTTTACAGAATTTTATGAGGAGCGGAATTGAAAAAAATGTCTTCAACTGTTCCGGAACAGAAACGGTACACTCGAAATCCACAAAACCAGTTAATAACCGGTTAAATCCGTTCTCTATATATTTTAACATACCCTATGTAAGGGAGACTATTTCCGGTTGTGCGTCCACTTCGCTGCCCCCAGGAGCTATTTGCACGCAAGTTTGAAAGTCCACCAAATAAATTATGTATAAATTATATCTAAACTTAACATTGCACGTTATAAGAGAAATACATAAAAAATGAAAAATAATGAAGCCAAGTATAGGCATTAAATTATAAAAAATGTTTGCTGCCGGAACTTTAAGAAAGAACAATATTTTTGCGTTCCGAACCGGTTCAGGACCGATATTTTGGTGGCGGAATGGTTCCGAGAACGAAAACGTTGAACATAGGCCTGCCTGAACCGTGCAGAACGGAACGGTTTAAAAACAATTTCGTTTTCAAGTCCTGGTAAGAATATACAAACATATACAAATGAAAACGGATAACACATAATATTTTCCGCTGTACATTACTCTTGTGGTGTTGTCAAATCCATTTCATCTACAAGGTTGTAACTATACAGAATGCATGATGAAATGTAACCAGTTACTGAAGAGGTTATTAGCAAAAGCAGAGACTGGGACTCGGGCTCAAAGTATAAAATGGGGCACATGGAACAAATTCACATCTGTACCAAATCAGTATCAAAAGGAAAGTATGCATTCCAGGCAAATGAAATGGAGAAATTGAAAAAAAATTACAATACGTTTTTTGTAACATCAATATGGCAACTATGGCCCCATTTCCGACAGTGCGAGAAAATATAAAACAAAACACTTCAGCACCACATAAAAAGGGACTCTCTCTGTGTATTGTACGAGTATGAAAATGTGAACAGCATTTTTAAAGATTTTAGATTCTACACGAGTTAATAGTTGTACTACAGGAAATATGCAATGGACACTACTTTTTACCTCATGAACTGGAAGTTGGTACTATTCTGTTCTCCCGCGATCTCAGATACTACCCTTCAGTTACCCTTCTATTATTCATTATATAAATGTTTAGATTCCGACTCTGGGTTGAACACCTCTTTCAAACTAAATCCTAACGTAAGATCCCGTAAAACAACAAGAAGAAGATCGTCCAGTGTTATAAAATGTTCTACCTCAGGCAGAGCCTGGGATGCAGGATGCGGGAGGTATGAAGCCGATCTGATTTGTTGATCCTGAAAACACCAGAACAAAATACTGTCTGGCGGTCGCTAGAGGTGGGCGATATGACGATATGTATCGTGAGGACGATATAAAAATGTGTATCGTGGACATTCTCATGTATCGTTTATATCGGGATAAGATAATTTTTTAGAGCCATTATACGCTTTTAATATAATTTCACATTTTAATACAATATTTTGTGTTGTTACTATGCAGTTTATAGTTGATAAAAAGATAATAAAAAGACCTCTCAACACTTTACGCCCCACGGCGCAGCACTGGCTCAGTCTTCCGCTTACCTGTCAGCAGGTAAGAGCACACTTGAGTTACAAATGTACAATTTAATAAAATGTCATTTTAATCTAACATATTGCATTGTTGCTCTGCAATCTTTAAATTGATATAACGTTAAAAAAGCGGACACAAAATAATTTTTCCGTTTTTTTTAAAAATGGGAATATCGTGATATATATCGTTATCGTGATATGAAGTAATCCATATCGTGATATGAGTTTTTTTCCATATCGCACAGCCCTAAAATACGTAATACCCTAAAATACGTAAGCACGGGCTGTGCGACCGCCAGTCGTACAGCCCGTGCTTACGTATTTTTCCACCAGGTTATGTTAACTCACGGGTATTGGCATCCTCAAGCAAACCTTTTGACTTGTGGGCCACAATGAGACGCAATTGAAGGTGCAAAGTACTTTCATCTACATTTATTATCCTCTAAAGTGGAATTTCGTCCACCCATTGTTAGTTCTGTTTGTTTGTGGACGACCCATCATTCCGTACAGGTTGGGACAAATGCTGCTTTGCGGGAAAACAAATGAGAAGCAACAAATAGTGTCTAAAGGCCAGATTACACTTCTGCAACCGTACACCAAATCTCGCTTGGGTCTGGCCACCAACCAGTTTTGCCGTTATGCTTCTGCACCCTCGACGCACAGCGACTAGCGACGCACAGCGGTTTTCCGACGAAGCGCAAGTGGGAGTCTACTCGAGAACTCGCTAAAACTGAACGAAACGGAAATTCACGAGAACTTCGGCCCCGGCGGAAGTGTCCATTTATATATTTATATTTATTATATTGTAGTGTAGTTGCTCCTCGGTTTTTAAAAATGGCTCACCCCAGCTTTTTCTCTGCGCACATCCTCTTGAGGTCTGGGTGGGTTCGCAACCGTCGACGCGTAGTCAGGATTTTTTTCAGGTGCGCGCCGACGGTTGCAGAGCCACTGCGCGGGGGGCTTGGTCGCGCACTGAGACAGATCTGACGATTGCAGAGGCTGTGCGTGAGGAGTATAAATCGGCCTTAACTCTAGGCTAGCATGCCAACTGTTGTAGAGATAAGGGTATTGCAGGGGAAAGTGTGGGAAAGGGAGTTAATATCATATCCATTGGAATTTGCACATTCGGCAGGCCGGATTGTAAAGCCTCACGGGTCGTGTATGGCCCACAGCCCGTAGTGTTCCCACGTCTGCTTCAAACATACATAGGGATATTTACACATAAAGACAAAAAAGTTGTTCAGTAGCAATAAAAGAACCCAACAATGAAATAAACCAGGATAGTGTGCAGTCATGCATTCATGGTGTGTGTGTGTGTGTTTGTGTGTCTATGTGTGTGCGCGCACACACGTACTTACACACATATACATACAGGAAGACACACACCGCAAGGTAGCTGCATGGTCAATGAGTGGCAATAGCGGTGTTGATCCAGCAGGGGGCTGCCGACAAGGCAGATCAAGACTGCAAAACACAAAGAGCAGATCAACAGATCAGGGCTGTTCTAA
>OMKY01213365.1:0-17455 GCA_900302395.1 Bregmaceros cantori | reverse complement strand
GGAGAGGCCCATAGCCGTTCAGAACATGACAAGGTAGGTTGAAGCACCCGCAGAGAGGCCCATAGCCGCTCAGAACAGGACAAGGCAGGTTGAAGCACCCACAGGGAGGCCCTTAGCCTTTCTGAACAGGACACGGTAGAACAAAGCACCTGCAGAGAGCCCCATAGCCGCTCAGAACAGGACAAGGTAGGTTGAAGCACCCGCAGGGAGGCCCATAGCCTTTCAGAACAGGACACGGTGGGACAAAGCACCCGCAGAGAGAACAATAGCCCTTCAGAACAGGACAAGGTAGGTTGAAGCACCCGCAGATAGGCCCATAGCCGCTCAGAACAGGACAAGGTAGGTTGAAGCACCCGCAGGGAGGCCCATAGCCTTTCAGAACAGGACAAGGTAGAACAAAGCACCCGCAGAGAGGCCCATAGCCCTTCAGAACAGGACAGGGTAGGTTGAAGCACCCGCAGAGAGTCGCATAGCCGTTCAGAACAGGACAAGTTAGGTTGAAGCACCCGCAGAGAGTCTCCTTGACTGCATACCCCACAGATCTTTCCAGGTCACTTTCCTTCCCTCCACTCTGTCCCACTTGGTCCACTTTCCCTGCTTACCAAGTGCCACCAACCTGACCCTCCTGATGCGTTACCCCTGATTTTTCACTTCATCCATCATCATCCTCCTCTTTTCAGCAGCTGAGGCTTTGCTCCAGGCTTGCCGCTGAGCGGGTAGCCCCAGATCTCCTCTTCCATGCATGTCTCTGCTTGTTTGAGGGCTGCTACTGCCTCCTCAGCAGCTTTTGCTGATCTCCATTTGTATATACATAATTGCTTGTTTTCTTTGCAAAACATGTTTTATTTGATGAAAATGATCTACAAAGGCGGTTCTTTGGTTAAACTCTCTCAGCCACAGGTGGAGGTGCAAAATCCGAATGAAGGGGTTGTCCTGAAGCATGTTCTTCCCTGATGTTAGCCGAGTTGATGCATACCTTATATATCTTGCCTGCATGCACGCACTCACTTTGTGCGCAGCAGTACTTTGTCAGCATTGCTTAACGCTATGGATTTTTAATTGCGTCCACCTGAATGAACTTGTTCCTCAGAGCACCATGGCTGCACAGCAGGAGGAGCTGCGTCAGATAAAGGCTCGTCTCCAAGAGGCTCTGAGCAGCCATCAGACAGAAAGACTGAGCCTCTCAGAGCGCATCAGAGAACTTGGACAGAACGCTGAAGATCTCCAGCAGCAGGTGAGTTCCATGACAGAATAAGAATCACTTTTATTGCTGGTTTGTGATCCCTGCTCTGTCATCCCCCTTTCACATTAACGCTGTCAACAAAAGGAGAAAATAGCGCTTTAAGAAAAAAATTGCGCCGGAAAAAGAACTTTAAAAAAAATGCTTTCCTCATTCTCGCAATGGCGAAATATAATATTATTATTATAGGGGGGGTACGCGGTGGCAGAGTGGTTAGAGAGCGCGTCCCCCAGGTCACAGGCCGAGCAGCGCCGCCAAATCGCATGCCGTCTCCGGCTTTTCTGCAATGTCTCCCCCGACTCTTGACCCCAGTTTCCGATTTAATCCTGTCACTCTCTGTCTCAATAAATAACGAAAAATGGTGCTTAATAATAATGACATACTCACACACGTTGCCACACAGGATGTGGATTGCAGATATGCCACTCAATAAAGTTGTCAATGAGTGAATGAATGGGGTCAGCACCTTTGTCAGCATTTCCAGATATGTATTCTCCTTCTGATTATGGAAGTGAGTGTTCAGTATGAGGTAAGATGGAGAGGTCAGGGGAGTTGGTCCATCAGGCCTACATTTGTTTAATGTGGTAGGACCCCACATCCTCATTGTGGAATAGCTGCTTTGAAGATATGAACAGAGATTGCAGTGAACTTTAAAGGTTTAGTGCACTCGACATGATGAATCAAGTGGATTTTCTCATTGTGTTGTACATTTTGATAGAATATTTAGATGTTACATATATTTAATACAATTTATGAAATTATATATTCATAAAAGTATCATATTAATCACATGACAAGAGTGAGGTATCTGTACTTAATTTGAAAAGTAAAAATATATATAGTTTGAATAATACAATTCTTTATTTATATATGTTTTTCTTTTTCTTCAAAAGTCGGAATCGCATCTGAAATCAAGGTTACAGAGATAGAATTTTATTTTTAAGCAAAATTGCTCAGCCATAGTAGCAACATATGTTGAGCAATAGTATGCATAGGAATCTATGCGCACTCATGCACTATTTTTCTATTTTTACTGCGTAGAACAGGGCTATTCAACTACTTTGCTCAGTGGGCCACGTTGTCATAAACCCAATGGGCCAGGGGCCAGAGCAGATGCTGGACTGCATTTAGAAACCTAGTGTGTGAACGATGGACGCTGCATGCACTAAACGGAATACATAAAAAGTTTAGTAGTTCAACATGCCAAAGCATCACAGCGTCATTTCCGGCACAATGCTAGACACAGTTAGCTAAAAAGTCAGTGTCGGTGCACTGAAATACAGTGTAAAGTGTGGCATATGAGACACAGCACAAATATATTGTAGGTGCACACCTACAATATATTTTACAAGCATGTTTTTATTGGGAAATATCCAAGCAGGTGACCATACAACAATGCAGTTTTGAACCGTATGTAGATAGATTCTCTTCTTTTTTCCCCTTTTTTGAAACCAACCCCTTCCCAACCTTGAGTTCTACCGGGACACAATGGGGAAAAAAGGAAAAAGGTACAAGAAAATTGAGTGAGAAAGAAAACTATACAAGTGTCGTTATGTGGTTCACATGTTGTTACATTTTTTTTTTAAAACACACTTGATGCACCCAAGGTCACTTATGGGCGTAGATAGACATTTGGTGGGTGGAGGATATGGGGAGACGAAATGAATACATGAGTACATATACCCGATGATCATTCTCATTGAAGATTATTCTGATTTGTACTGACAGTCGGTAAGACACCTGCATCTAGCACATGTATAGTACCTGTGGCTTAGTTCACAGTCCCCGTGAGTTTCGCTCCCCTCGCCAACGTTTCTGCAAGGTCTTAAAGATCCCAATCTCTCATCCCACTTTTCCACTAACCCTATCAGGACATGGTGAGGAACCGGGACAAAAAAAAAGTAGCTGGCCCCTCACACCCAGCGCACCACCTTTTCTCCCTCCTCCCCTCCGGAAGGCGTTACAGGGCCCGGCACACTAAGACGTCTAGACTGAAAAACAGTTTCTTCCCACAAGCAGTGATGCTACTGAACGCAGGGGGTGCTTGATATGTTGACATGTCACATGTATAGAGTCTATGCCGGTCATGCCCAACTAAAATTCCATGTGTATGTACTGCTGTCATGTATATGCAATATGGCAAATTAAAATTAATCTTTAATCTTGAATAAAATGGGTTAAGATGGGGCTCACGGTGGGAAAAAAACATTTAAAAAAAACAAAAACAAAACAAAGATAGCAAAAATGCCTCTCACACCGCCCATACCATAGAATAAAAATCAAACATAGCCCCTTTTGTAAATAAATGAGCCACGGCTGTTTATTTTCTATGCAGCAACAGCCAGGGGTCACTGGGGCCACAGTGGGAACCCTGTTCCCCCCTTCCCCATCATAACAGAACCATCCACTCCCTCATCTCACCTCCTGGCAACTCTGCCCTGTGAGGAGATGGGCGGATGATGGTTGTGTTTGAATGGACATTTTTTTATTTTGTTTTTACAACTACCTTGTGTGGTCCATGTCTCTCCCACCTCCCAACGTGTCACCCAATGCTGCCCTCCCCCTCCCCTTCCAATTATTCTCTTGCTTCCAAGCTTCTATGTGCTGCTTGTTCCAGCTTCCCCAATTTATTTTTTTCTTAATCTATTTTTTTAGGCCCATTCGGACCATTTTCACCTTTTTTTTCAAGATTAGCTGGAACAAGCTAGAAGCAGGGCTCCGAAGCGGCTCAAGGAACGGAAACAGAAACCGGAAACAAACAGAATTTTGTGGAAATTTACGAGGAGCAGGAACGGAAACAAAGAAAGATGTGTTCAACTGTTCCGGAAAAGAAAGGAACATTATGCAATCCAGAAAACCGGTTAAAAATGTTTTTTTGTTCTCTATACATTCAAACATATCGTATGTCTGGGAGACTATTTCCGGTTGTGCATCCATCCAACTGTCAGTCATCAAGCCCCATGCAGCTGGGGCTCCATCTTGTGGACAGATGAGAAAGTGAATGTAATGGCGTTTTAAACCCGTTTTTCATGTTAATACAGTTGCAGTGAAGTTTGAAAGTCCACCAAATATATTTTGTATATACTATATCTAAACATAACATTGCACAATATAAGGAACTTTAAGAACGAATGAAATTTTTGCGTTCCAAACCGGTTCAGGACCGATATTTTGGTGGTGGAACGGTTCCGAGAACGAAAACGCTAAACATAGGCCTGCCTGAACTATTCGGAACGGAATATTTTTTAAAATAATTTTGTTTTCAAGCCCTGGGTAGAAGGAAAATTTTATTTTTTAAAAACTAGTGTAGTAATGACTGCATTGACTATTGACTATCATATATTATATTTTGTTAAATGTTATTTATTTAAGGGAGCGCACGGTGGCGGAGTGGTTGTGGAGCGCGTTCCCCAGACCACGTCCAGCAGCACCGCAGGTTCTCGTGCCCTCTCCGGCTTTTCTGCGGTGCCTCCCCCGGCTCTTCATCCCAGTTTCCGATTTAATCCTGTCGCTATCTCTCTCAACAAAGAATGAGAATCTGCGCTTGTGCGCAAAAAATAACTTGACTTTTCTGCACTATAAGGCAGACTTTTCATTTTCAAAAAAACCAAAAACAATAGTGTGCCTTATAGTCCAGAGCACCTTATATATGGATCAAGTGTGCTGTGTTTACTGACCTCAATCTTGTGTGATTCATGACATGACGCGTTGCCAAATAAAAAAACACTGACACTCCGTACCACCGTACCACCCTGGTTAAGTAATGTCAGCCTACAAAATTAATTAACTAACTAACTTTGCTGCACAGTAAACTTCAGTGTTAAATATACAGTGTCAAAGTTCATTGACTCTTTCAGAGTTATTACAACAACGGAGGAAGTTGAATATTTACTAGTGTTGGTGTTAATTTGCAGAGTTACAAAGTGCTGTGTCAGTTAGACTCTACAAAGCCCTGCCCGAAGCCCACCCACTTCGTCCCCTCTCAAACTTTAAAGACCGCCATTTTTATTGCGTCGTGACTCATGCGGCACCCGACCCTGAGGGCGGACCGAGGTTCTGCTCGGACCCCAGAGGTTTGGATCACAGTAGCGCTGCCGTGTCGCAGGCCCTCGCAGCCTTCGTCCGCTCAGATGCAGACGCCCGTCCCTTCACGGACGTGCCAGCGGTGTTGTACAGTGTTAGCCAGTGTTATTTTTTTACTCAACTTCAAGTTAATTTTAAGAGGAGTTAAACACTATGGAAAGAGTTAATTTAACACCAAATCTGATAAGGACCAAATACACTCAAACACAGTGTTGAATTTAACTCTTTAAGTGTTGATTCAACACTGCAACATTTACTGTGTAGGTGCTGCGCTGGGTAGGGTTAAGGAACAGGATATATAGGTCACTTTGGTGCAGCTAACTGGACTGTGCGCGGTGGTGGTGCTACGCGCAGTACACGGGCTAGTATGGGGTGCAGAAGGAAAGCCAAGCCAAAGTGCTGTCGACATCAGTCATGTTTGCAAACGGAGCAGCAGAGATACGAGCGCTATTTGAAAAGTCCTGGGGGTTTCGAAATGATTTAAACACTTTTTCTTCTCCCTTGTATGAGTTGAAGAGGGACGTGGGAATATGAGAGTTAGCGCCGCTCTCATTCACTCCCTGTTAGCAGAATCCTCCACATGTGGAGATTTTTTTGTTTTGTTTTTTCACAGTGAAAACTTGTAGCCTGCGGACTCGGATCTGGGCTGAGACAATGTTTAGGGCTTCTGTGATGATGTCACTGTTCAAGGTATACTGTGTAGAAGCCTCGGCTTAAGACCAGTCAGCAAGTTATAGGACTCAATTACATGAAAATCCTAGCAAATGCAGGTCGCTGCTCTGGCACGTACCACTGTAACACAAACACGAAAATGATTGATGCAATATGTGTGTCTAATGATAATAAACTAATATGTGGTTTTGTATGACATATCACTCTCTGAACTCAGAAGGGCTTGCTGTGTCAGCAGAGTGCGCCAGATGCCGTTGTAGATTCAGTGTTGTCAGTGATGAAGTTACTGTGACTAAGTTCAGGGTACGAAATACAGGGGGGTCAGGAGCAGTCCGACCCCCCCGATTAACCCAGGAGACCCCCTGAAAGCCTCAAAAGCTACATTTGAGTGGGGTCTCAAATTATGTGAAAAAATAAAATTTCAAATGTATTTTTTGTTACTAATGGTCAGTTAAATGTGTTTAAGCTCACCATGTCCAGTATTTGTAATTCTAATTTCAAAACATTTACGCACAAAATAGCCTATTGTGGTGTTTCCACACGCACACACTCACACACACACACACCACTGCTGCGTGTGTGCGACCCCTGGGGGAGTTCACTGTCCACACAAGTTGATCACCAATTGCGCCAGTTTGGTGTCAGCTATCGTCTTTTACTATTTTTAATATACACTTTTTTGTTGTCAATTTGTTTCAGAATTTTAATACACTACTCTGCATCTCCTTGTTACAAAACAACATGCATCCACAATTGTTTGTCTGTGATTGTCTTTAGATCGATACTGCACAATTTAAGTTAGCCTTTTTTATGTAACTAGTAATGTAGTTACTTTATCCAAAGCAGTAATCAGATTAAGGATACTTACCCAAAAGTCACTATTTAGTTTTAAAAAAAGTAACTATTTAGTTTTACTTTGATGGCTAGTAATGTACTTGGATATTAACTTATTTTGAATCTTAACTTAACTTAATCTTAAATCTTAACTTTTTTTTTAACTTAGTTTATTAATAAAGCAACAAATCACTTCAAAGAATTGATTGGTTTTGTTTGTTCATTATCTACATCGTTAAGTGAAGTTAAAACTTGTAATAAAGTTTTGGTACTTGGGCTACTTGTCTTGGTTTGAGGTGGTTTCACACAAATAGCTCTGTGGTGCTCCAGGTTAAGACTGCTGCTCCAAGACATCCCCATACACCATCTTGTTGCTGTGGCTTAGACCACAGCACCCACAACACTGTGGAATCGCTTGCCCTCATGGTCATATACTGCACATCCATTCGTCCCCCCTCTCTTTAACCCCCTTTTACACTAACGCTGTCAATAAAATGAGGAAATGGCACTTACACAGAGGAATATAAAAGTAAATAATGTCTGTACAGTTAGCGCAGTTGGATAGGCAGAGCACTGCGCAAGTTCTCCTTGTGTTATTGTTGATGGTCATCGGTGATTGCGGTTGTGGTGTCATTGTTGTGGTGTCATTATTGGGTCCGGTGTTGCGTTTATCCATGCTTCTGACCTGGGGGCCCCCCTTCAACGCTTTTGAGTACTGATTCAGACAGTTGCCGGCCCGTGCCTATACCCTGCGGTATTAACAGCCACGGCGGACGAGGAGATTAGGATGCGGCGGACGAGGAGGATAGGGAGCGATTTCGGACACAGCCATCGACTTCTTTTCAATGTTTTATTCTAAAGCACTTGTATTGCGATGGGTGCTATAGAAATAAGATTGTTCTTACTTACCAACTTACTTACATCGTATGTTTGGACACTTGTTACAGATTTAGAGTAATATCAGGTGAAAGGTTGTATTGTGATAGTTGCATTGGCTGTGCAGTGGAGAATTTCTGCGCCGGCCGGAGGAACACATTCTTGAACAACATAAAATACACAACAGCCATCCGATCGGAACCAAACTACAGATGTGTGCCGGCGACTTCCTCTGCAGCCTGCAGGCGGCTGGAAGGTATCCGACTTGCACTTCAGCACTCGCGATGAAAACCCACTGACAACCATAGCCCTGCCAAACGGCACATTGCGCTTGGAAGTTCAAATTAATGTCAACTGCGCTTAACAACGGTTGGAAAGCGAACAGGGCAGGCTTGACAATCAAAAAAAGATATGAATTCTGAATTATAATACACACTAGTTCTATCCTCTTTTCACTTCTTTGTAGGACTGCAGCTATAGAATATTTTTGTAATGGAGTATTCTGTCAAGATTTCCACCGATTAATCGAGTAATCAGGGGGTGGCGCGGTGGTGGAGTGGTTAAAGACGCTGCACAATAAAAATGGAAGAACAGCGCTTACGCGGGAAAAATAAATTAAATATTGAGTAAGCAAAATAGAAGATTTTTGCTCTGATTAGGATCAATTATGGATATCCAAGAAAAAGACTTTACAAGACTTTTAACAGAGTTGTATAGCTAAATTTGCCACATTTCTGACTCATCAACATTTTTAAATGGTTTGTATAATAAAATAATAAAACGTGATTCTTTTCCCCAGAAGAGATGCAAATGAAAATTGCATCTCTGAAATCCAGCAGATTAACAGAAGCAGTAGCTGTAGTAGTATCCCAATATGAGATGGAATTTTTGGAGTCGTGTAATGGCGATTAATCGAGTAATCGTTTCAGGTCTACTTCTTTGTGTGTTTGCTGTGCCATTCCCAGTTGCATCTTAAATAAGACTGAGTTGCTTCACTGCTTCTGTATTCTACGCAATGTGTGGGATTGCAACAAACCTCTTTGGACACTTCTTGAAGGAATAGTTCACTCTTTTCATTTTATTTTGAGTGAAATTATTTCTCTACCAAGTAACTTATTTTTCTCCAACATAATGACAGCTATAAATTATACTCTCTCTAAACATAGCACAAGGTGTATGTTAAAGATTCACATGATTAAACTTTCACAACACAAACTTAATGTGTTTACATATGCAATTTTCATTGTGCGTCCATAGAAAATTAATTTGGAGGTCGCTCGAAAACAATAAATCGCATTCTTCTTTTCCTGACAATACTGGACACTGGAGGGAATAATATTTAACTGGATGCCAGAGAGACGCTTCACCCGCATTAGAAGCTGAGTGCATGTCCAACTTACTGCTCATTTGAATAGAGTCCATGTCTCACATTCATAACGAAGAATTACAACGATGCCGATTACAACATCAGATGGCAACACTCTGCGAGAGGTCAATGACTTCAAATACCTGGGTTCCTGGATGAACTCCACAGAACAAGACCTTAAGGTCAGGAACGCACTAGCGTGGAGGGCCCTGAACGGTATGTCAAGAGTGTGGTGCTCGAATCTACCCCAACACATAAAACTGAACTTATTCCATGCCACTGTTGAGTCCGTCCTGCTGCACGGCTGCAAAAGCTGGACCCTGACACCCACCCTGCAGAGGTCATTAGATGGGTGCTACATCAGAATGTTGAGAGCTGTTCGGAATGTGGAACGGAGCGCCCGCATAACCAACAATGACCTGTGCGGACAACTGCCAAGGCTCAGCAAGAAAGTAGCAGCGAGGAGGATGAGACTGGCCGGCAATTTCCATAGACATCCAGAGCTCCCAGCCAGCAGACTAGTACTATGAGAGCCAGCACATGGGCATTGATCACGAGGACGTCCCGCCCTGATGTATGTGGACATCGTCAGGAAAGATGTGACCAGGAGGATTGGCAACTCATTGGAAGGATGACCGAGAGAGAGAAAACAAGGGCGCGCGGTGGCAGAGTGGTTAGAGAGCGCTTCCCCCAGGCCACAGCCTGAGCAACGCCGTGGGTTCACATACCCTCTCATTATCTCTCTCAATAAAAGAATGAAAAACGGCACCCAAAAAATAACATGGAAAAACAAACAAACAAGGGTTTTGATTATGTATTATGTATATTTGCTACGCAATGTCAATGGGACGTTGAATATTTCAGCCAATTCCATCTTTATTCAGGATTAGTTGGAAAGAAGAAGGGGGGGTTCAAGACTTTCAGCATATATGTGCTTTGTATTGCACTGAATTAACAGACTGAGCTACCGTGCCGCACAGGATTGTTACATTTTTATATAAAAACAATATAAATATTTGTTTTCATTTTTTTGCACAAAGACACCATTGTGTGAGAACTGGAAGTGCTCTCATATTGGTGTCTTGCCATCTTTGCTTTTCTATGATGCTCCTCATTGTTGATTCATGCAATATCTTGTGGACGCCATGTTGCGTCTACTCCAGTTGCAGGAGCAAGGCAGACAGCTGCAGCAGGCAGAGGAGCGACTGGAGGCGGCTGGCAGGAAACTGACTGAGGCCGTCGAGCAACACGGGAACCTTGAACAGCAGACCCTGGAGCTGGAGGAGAAACAGCGCAGTGAGCTGCTCGAGCTGCAGAAGCTTCTCGGTGATGAGGAACGGGAGAAAGAGGTCCTGCACGGCTCTAACCTCGAGTTGAAGACGGCTGTCAAAAAGATGGAAGCCGACAATAGCAGGTAGAGATTCATCGTCAACAGTATTTCAACGCGTTGTAAAGCTTCCTTTTACACTGACACTAATTACCATGTAATTAAATAGTAATTACAATGTAATATATGTAATTACTTGGTAACTACACATTGTTATCAAGTAATTAGATGGTAACAACAATATAAATTACTGAGTAAGTACTTGGAAACTATTGTGTAGTTCCAATTGTGTAACTACAAGTACATAGTAACAACTTTACATTTGTAGTTACTGGTTATCTACACAGTAACTATCGTGAAGTTATCATGTCGTCATGTCATTTGTAGCTACTGTTCATTTACACAGTTACTATTGTGAAGTTATCATGTCATAACATTTGTAGTTAATGTTTATTTGCGCAGTTACTATTGTGAAGTTATCATGTCGTTTCATTTGTAGTTACAATGAATTTATCATGTCATTTCATTTGTAGTTACAATGAAGTTATATCGTTACATTTGTAGTTACTAGTAACTTACACAATAGTTACCAAGTAATTACTGTATAATTACATGGTAATAACTATGTAATTAGATCGTAATTAGCATCACTGTAAAAGGAAGCATTACCCAACATGGAAATAGTCTTGTTGCTGTGGCTTAGGTCACAGCGAACGCAGCGCCGTGATATCGCTTCGCCTCATGGTCATATACTGCATGTCCGCTTGCCCCCGCCCATTCATCCCCCTATCACAACAGTGTCAATAATATGAGAAGATGTGGCTCGCGCTGAAAAAATAACTTAACTAAGAATTCTAACTATTGTCTTGGTTTACAGTTTGAGGCGTATTGGGGAAGAGATGGAGCGGCGCGTGGCTGTTCTGGAGGAGTGCAGACGGTCAATCCAGGAGGAGGCATCCAGCCTTCGCTCTACACTGAGGCAGATGGAGAAGAGTCGCGTGAACACACGCAGGGAGCTGCAAGAGCTGCGCCGGCAGGTCAGTCAGGTGTGGCTGAGAGTCCCCAACAGGAGGGCTTAATTTGAGGGGGAGCAAGGGGAAGTGCGCACTCTAGCAGCTCCAACATACTAACATATTATGATAGTATGCTATCTCCCCCACCCTGGAGCTACTTGTCTGAGACTTGGCAAAGCACTGCCCAAAGGGGATGTGAGTAACTGAGTTAAAGTCACTATGTTTCTTTGATTCAAGATTGTTTTCCAGTAACAATGTGTTTATTAATATTTCAATTTTTCAAACAGCAAAGAAAAGAGAGAGAGAATAATAACTAAAAGACAGAAAACGAAAAAAACAACAACACCAACAACAATATAATGCCTCAGACAGTAACGCTGCAGATTAGGACGACTCATGCAAATACACGAGTCTTCGAGTCTTGTTCATTCGAAATGATATGAATATTCATATACATATGTACACAATTATCCATATTTATATACATCAAAATATGTATGGAAAATAATACATTACTGTTGTGAGGTTTACCATCAATATTTATTCCTCCTTGCTGTCTATGCTTTCCACAAAATAGCAAATAATCCCCAAATCTCATTTTCCAGTAACCGCTCTGACGGCAATTAAGCACTGGCTATAAGCCAAGTGCTGCTTCAATGTCTGTGGACGTGGAGAAGTTGCGATGTTGTCACGCCTGGTCACCAAACAGGTGAAACTCTTGGAAGTAGAGAACCGTCAGAAGAAAGAAGAACTGCAGGAGGTGCATGGGAGGCTGTCACAGGAGGAGCACAAGGAGGAGGAGTCACGTCGAGAGGCTTTCACTTTCAAACAGAGACTGCTGGAGTGTGAGGCAGGAAGAGATGCTGCTCTCAATGAGGTGAGGACGTAATGTGCCGCATTTGGCAAGGCGTGTTAAATGGAAAGAACCCCCCGGAAATTCATATCAAGACTCTTAAGGCCCATTCATCCCACACGTGTGGAGCGTTTCACACGTCCTTTCCGTCGATTACGTTCATGATTTGACACGGGGCTGACAAGCTTATGATTACGTGCGAACGGATGAATACAGAGCAATACAACAGAAAAGGAGGGGACAAGATTAAGGATTTTTTTGTACAAAATGTCAACAGAGTCACAAAATAACACAAGAATAAGAGGAGAGACTTGCAGAGTTTGTGTGTAATTATCCATACACATGATGTGTTGAGTTCCGTGCACAGGGACAAACAAAACATGTAAAAGTTAAAATGGGGCAGGCTCTGGGAATGTTCAGTGATGCTGTGAAATGAAAACTATGATGCGTGTCCACAGCAAAAGTATCAACACAATTATTAATTTTTTCATTCTGCCTCCTAGAGGGCATATTGTTATTGTACACTTTAACATAAAAGACGCGCGGATGTATGAAAGTGGCAACGCAAATAACATACGGACACATTACGTGCGCAATTGCCCACAAGTAGGGTATGAATGGGCCTTTAGCCGAGTCAATACACACGTATCTTTTCTCGGTGCATGCACTCACTCTGGCTCGCTGCAGTTCTTTTATGGCATAGCTTAGCCCCACGGATGGACCCGCATGTAGGTGAAGATAGAAGCAACTAGAAATTGCTGCAATTGATTTTGTTTGTGTAACAACTCACATACCGGATTCATATGACACTTTTTTAAAGTGTATTTTTTTGGCTCATTCGGACCATGTTCAACTTTATTCAGGATTAGCTCAAAAAGAAAGGGAAAGAGACATGCGTCAAAGCTGTTGGTTGAGGCGACTTGAGCGTATATGCTCTCAGCGTATATGTGCACTGTCTTGACATTTTTTAAAGTCCTTAATTGCTTCTATAGACGAGTTTTCCCGAGAAATACAGGGGGCTCGCATTCATCCCGCCGGGTGTAACGCACTTCCTGTGTCTGTATATTTCCCTATGTAAATGGTCGTAGTGGACGAAAGTGGGTGAATTTGTCACACAAAACGCACAACGTTTCAATATAGGCTTACGACGGCTCACTCAGTGACAAATAACACATCATCCACCCTGCTTCACTCACCGTTTTACATAAATATTGATGGAATACAGTCAAAGTCCGACTTGAAGTTAGTTTGTAAGTTTGGTTGTCACGCCTCCACGCCACTTGTCCCACCTACTGCACTGTGACTGGATAACACGATTTTGATTAACCTTTTTTTAAAGACATTTTTCTACCCTGGTTTTACCAGACCCAATGATCGTTCTAATCGGGTGCGATGCATGGCTGATTTGTTGGTTCTGGCTGGCCAGGCTAGTGAATACGCATGTACCCTATATAGTGCACTCAAAATATCTCACAACGCAGTGCTGAATGTAGTGTACAACAGATTGTCACTACTCTATAGAGTATGCACTTTATCCACACTTTATGTGTATGTCTGTGCCTACTTCCGGGTTGGTATGAGCCTCAGGCTGGCGGAGCCTAGTCCTAGAAAACCGAGCCCTATGGGAATTCCAATACAAATATTCCAATCTAAGCAGCCTGTTTTAACCTATTTAAAGATCCTTCCTAATTGATTTTTTAATGAATATTGCCAGGATAATTATTGGTTAATTGTGTGAGGACGGTCATAATTTCACAAACGCGTCAGATTTGGCGTTAATATTTTTAATTTCAGCTCCCATAGGATCCCATTCATTTTGACTATCGTTGGCTCCCCTAGCGGACAGTACCACCGGAAGAAGTCGCGTGTGGGGTGTCTCTCTCTCATCTACTGTATAGCTCTCTCTATCTCTCCTTGTCCCGGATATACAGGTTCTTTCAACAATGGCAGCGCGCAGTCGGCGCCACAATCCGAGTTCGATCAAGCAATGGGATGACGTCATACACGCTGCGTCTACTTTATATACAGTCTATGGGAGCAACTGACCCTCGGGACTTTACATGTTGACTCTTTACATATATGCTGATAATAGGGCCACAACTTATGTGACATGTGAAATGAAATCCTGGCCTGCGTGTCCAGTCTGCCGTATTTCAGCGGCGTGTGTCAGAGCTGCAGGGAGCGGAGCGCCATGCCAGAGACTGTCTAGGGGAGAAACAAGCCGCGCTCCAGGAAGCCCAGCACAGGCAGCACAAGACTGCTCAGGAGCTGAGTCTGGCAGAAACCCGTCTCCACACCCTGGAGCAGCAGCTAACCCTTGTGGAGGCTTCATACAGGTAAGGCCTTTTCACCCTACACCTTGTTTAACCTAGAACCATAGCCCTGGGCTAGACATTTTGGTGCTCCTTCATGCAGCATTTTAGCTCCTGCAATAGGGCTGTTGCCCGTGACGCCATGGCTTGGCGATGGTAGCCATGTTGGGAGTATGACGTACGGTGAAGTATATAGCCACTTCTCTACTACAAAAAAACTCAAGGCACAGTTCGGTGCATCTCGGTTAAGTTTAGTTCAGTCACCGGGGAACGTGTCTCCACTATTCTTAACGCGGCCACGAAGGGGTGCTGCCATTTTTTTTTAACTCAACTGTGATATGCCAGTGCTCACCTCCACCCCTGCGCGTGTGACACCCCTCCCTGAATTCACAACACTTTGCTGTGGCCATGCACAGCAGGGGCAGGGGGGGGGCAAAGGTAGTGGCATCCCACTGGTGGCAGGTGACACCTTCTACCTTTGTTCTATTGATGCCTGCCAGACTGGGGTGCGGTGGGGGGGGGGGGGCACATGCCCCCCTCCTGTGATTGGCCAGCCACGTTTCGTCACACCCTTGGAGTTTGACCAATCGGCGACCAGTAAATATGGCCAAGGAAGGCTAGATTCTGGACCCACACATCTCAACGGGTCCTGAAACCTGGCCTGCCCTGGCCGTGTTGACCTTGTGGAGAAGCGATTTTCGGGGTGGATGTGCATGTGAACTGTGCCGTGCTGGCCTTAAGTAAGCCAGTGGAAAAGGGGCTAGGGAAAAGTATGCGTACAATTAAGTGCCATTATTTCAATTCCACGTTCATTATAGACGACGACGTAGTTATGCTGCCATCTGCTGGCGATTAACATCATATTATCATGGATAAATAAATAATAGAACACTTTTTTTGGGCAATGTTAAGCAAATATTGTTCGCTCTATGTTTGACTGCGATCATACTCCCAACATGGCTGCCGCCGCCAAGCCATGGGGCCACCGTGCAACAGCCCTATTAACATCTAACTAGCAACAGTCAAATCAAAAACTACAATGGTATATAGTAAAAGGGTCATGAGATCCTCGAGGCTGTCAAAAACAATGCTGTAAAGCACAGTGCCAGTTGTAGGAAGAGGGGAAGACAGGGAAAGTGATGGGAAGATAACATCAAGAATGGACAATTTGCAGGCTGAATGACACCATGCAAATGGCCGAGGACAGAGTGAGATGGAGAGAGCTTGTGGTCAAGGCTTCAGTGGTGCCACTTGCACCAATTAGATGTGCAAAGTTTGGCTAGTTCATTGACTAATCGATTATAAACCAACACATCTTAATAACCAATAATCGCCAAGGACTTAATGTTATTGTCTGCAGTTTTGTGCTGATGCTTCCCCCTATTGATCCACAAAAATTTGATAGTAATTCACAATTTCTGAAAATACTAAATATGAAATTGACATAGTTGATGAAAAACATGAATAGGAAGAAAATCATCCAAATATTATGGTAGAAATTATTTGGGGGGAAATGTTCATCACTTTTTTGTTGGGCATTTGTTGGTTAAGAAGACCCAAATTTGACTATATTTCAAATTGAGAAACGTATTGCTTGCACTGAATTGTATTTTTTCTTTTAAGAGAAACGTATCCAACCGACTATTCGACTAATCATTTCAAACATCGGCTAATCAATTTTTTAAATAGTCGTCCGTTGCAGCCCTACACCATACCAAGGAAGATTCCTAGGCAGTAAACCTGTAACAATATATATTTCTGTGTGTGTGTGTGTGTGTGTGTGTATGTGTCTGCCTCCACGTAGGGAATCGCAACAGAAACTGCAGGCACTCTGGGCTGCCGTGCAGCATGGCCTGGTGCACCTTCGCTCGGCTTCTCCGCAGAAGACTTCTCCAACTAAAAGTATGACATTCTTTCTTTTCATGTTTTTAATTGAGTCATCATCACTCTTCAGGAGGTTCATCACCTCAAACTTTGCAAACCTTTTGTCATGACAAGAAAGGTGCACTGATGACGATCTAGAAATATGAACACCTTCTGGCAGTTGTGAGTGTTTCACACTTGATGCTACACTTGATGCAAGTGTTTCACACTTGATGCATTTTCATTTAAAAATAGAACACACCTTTCTCTGCACATAGTAATGTTACCAAACCACTGGAGATATATGGATATGACTCAAAGTGAAATGCTTCTGTGAGGCTATAACAATCACTTCACAATATGTATGAAGTCTGTTATGAAAATATAAATATTGTGAAATGTGTTTATTGACTACAAAGTGTGGGGGAAATGTCCTGAAATATGAGAATGTTATGACCACAAATGTCTGTTGTGTGCAGAGTTTTGAAAATGTGTGAAATGGCTCTGGACACATTTGTTAGCAACTGAAAAAAATCTGTAACTGAGGGAAGTCACCTTAGTCAATTTAGAGAATAAAGCCCAATTCCCACTGGACTTTTATTACCTATGGACCCCTGGTAATTCTAAATAATTGCGGAGGACGTCTGAGTTTCATTTGACGTGTGAATGCGCGATGTCTGTGATTTGCAAAGTAATAATTCCACTGCGAGTTACCTACTGTGATTCGTCGAAACACCACAATGGTTTGAATTCAGAATTTGTTTAACTTTGTTAATACCCACACACGTGTCTGGGTATGTGTGTATACGTGTGGGGAAGTGAAAATACAGCACATGTGTCATAATGTCTTTTCAATTGAGCAAAAGACAGACTTTTACTAATCCCGTCAGATCGCGTGACAAAATAACACAGAGGTCAGGGCGTAATTGTGAATTGGATCAGTACTTTGAATTTGGATCAGTACTTTCTAGTCGTACTCGAGTTGTTTTTTCACACATGTATTTTACTCTTACTCA
>OMKY01213364.1:0-14118 GCA_900302395.1 Bregmaceros cantori | reverse complement strand
GGGGAGCGCTGCCGTGCCGACACGAGCGTTGTCTCGTCAACATATAATGTTAAAACCAACGCACAGCTATAACACACACACACACACACGGTAAGTGCGGCGATGCACCTAAAGGCAGCGTGCATGTTCTTTTTTTAGACAGGAGACAAGAAACTGCGGTTAAAACCTAACCCCTCGCGGTCTATTAACCGCAAGGGGGCGCACCGCGGTTAACCTACTTTTGCGGTTTATCGTTCAGCCTTTATATATATATATATATATATATATATATATATATATATATATATATATACGCTGTTGCTGCTTGGAGAGGATCCATGTCACCCGCAATGTCAAACGTTTGATGGCATGTTTAACAAAGCGCTGTCAAGTGATCCCCTTTGTGAAAAAATGTTCAGGCACGGGAGGGGCTGAGCTCACACCGGAACACAACACAGCATGTGTGTGTTGTGTGAGGGAGAAGCTTTGCTCAAAGCTTGTTCATAGCAACTTACTTCTTGGCGATTGACAGTCGTGTTCAGCTTTGAATTATATTATTTTCAAATTTTAAAAAATGTGTTATTTTCAAATTTGATCAGTACTTGAGGTACTTTGTTTCAAAATTGTTATCAAGGATTTGAATTGGATTATAATTATCAGTCAGTTAGGCGTCAACAACAAGTGTTTGGTAGCCTGGCGAGCCGGAACCAATGAATCGTCCATGCTTTGCACGCGATTAGAACGATCATTGGGTCTGGTAAAACCAGAGTTGAAAAACGTGTCAAAAAACCGTGTCAATCAAATCATGTTATCCAGTCACAGCGTAGTAGGTGGGACAAGCGGCGTGGAGGCGTGACATCCAAACTCCGCCCCCGCGTCGTCTATACCGAACTCCGTCCGCGTCTCGTGTCACCAAACTCTCCTCACGTCTTGATCCAAATAATTTGATTGGTCCGTCTGCATACGGGCAACGTCTGCCTGTTTTCCCAGACCCAGTGTGACGTCTAGCAATATGCGATGCGTGGATGATGCTTTGGCTCTGGCTCGCTAGGCTAGTGTGTTCTGGATGCATGGCTTATACCCTACTGTTCAACTGTGCGTGTGTGACTGTTAACGGGTGTCGTGTATGTGTGTGTGCAGGAGCCATGTGCCTCCCTCAGACCAACAGCATGGAGTCTAAGCTACAGGGGGCGGGGTCAATGCGGGGCGGGGTCTCCCTGGAGCCCTTTGTCCACCAGGTGAGTGACATTTATAGCACACTATGCAGCCTGCCCCACTCTTAACATGAAATATAGCTGTTTGCCCAGTCAATGGGAATAAACATATTGTGCTTCTAATATTCTCATTTATTGCATGGCTGTTTGATATGTGCCCAAATTAATGCCTATGGTTAATGCAGTCTTCCCCAAATCTCTTCAACCGAATTTCTGACTAATCCCATCCAATAAAGATGGAAAAATGACGCTGATGCCACTAATCGAATAATTGAGCATAGGGCTGTGCGAAAAATCGATTTGAAATCGAAATCTGATTATTTTGTTCAGAGGATTTCAGAAAAATGTAAATCGTCAGATCGTATTTGCTTTTTAACATTGATAATAATGATTTTACTGATCTCTTATATGGGTGAATATAATGTATGTAAATTGATAATTGTATTAATCCTAAGCCAAGGGTGAGGTGTCTCTCCTTAACTCCAAAAATGGACACCATTTGCAAAGTTTGAAAGTTTTGATACCCCCCCCCCCCTCAAGAAATTGGAAACAAATGAAAAGCGAGTTTTCAAAGACACAAATTTTTCTTTTTTGGCAAAATCGTACAGGCCTAATTGAGCGTCTTCTTTGCGAATTTCAGAAGAATTTATAACGTGTCACCAATATTCAATTCTTCCAGCTCCGTGAGTCTCTGCCACCATGCTCCTTCCTGTCCTAGACGGATGGCTTGAAACTCTATTTTTGCAAATTGGCGCCCTCGAAGAACAGCAAGTCAAATTGAAAAACCACCTGGTGCAATTACGGACTTTTCGGGACTTTTGCTGCCTGTGACAAGCCTCGACAAGTTCTGGTGGAAACACACCGTTAACGCTGGCCTTACCATGAATGTGGGTCACCTCTAGGCCATTGTCTAATTTTGATTATTGCTATTGTCGTGTAGAGTAGGCAAAGACTTTATTTTTGCTTTGTGTGTGTGTGTGTGTGTAGGTGGGTGGCCACACCAGCATGATGCGCTATGACGATCACACGGTGTGCAAGCCTCTGATCAGCAGAGAGCAGCGTTTCTACGAGCTGCTGCCCCCAGAGATGAAGGAGTTCACTCCTGAATACAAAGGTCAGAGCGGTCACCGAGGACATTAAGACGTTATCGTTGACCTTTTCATGCATTGACAAGAATCAAGATTCACTCTGCGGGTAAAGACTCTACTCAAATCAGACGTGGCCGCGCTGGTTAATGCAATGATGTCACTAGGAAGACTTGTACCTTGGGTGGCGGAAGCCCATCTTTAGGGATACCGGTATCGGGTATTGGCCCCGATACTCACTTATGTACTCATACTCGTACTTGTCAAACAGTTGCCAATACCATGAACCGATACCGCTACTGTGAAATGAGGTGGTGCTGCCTATTCTACACTGACCTACAGTCATGTCAAAATAATGTATGAAATATACATGGGCTTAATTTTTTAAATTTCTTTTCTTTTTTTGGGGGGTGGAGGGGGTGTATCGGTACGGTAGTACTCAGTATCGGCGAGTATTGAAATTATTGTACTTTTACTCATATCGTTTTTTTTTAAAAAACGTATCGGCGCATCCCTACCCATCTTGTATAGGTTTGAGCTAGGGATGTTGTCAATGATCAATTGATTTAACCGATTGCTAATATTTAATTGATTACTTTTGATTAAATATTACTACTACTAGCTATTTTTTTGGGCGCAAGTGCTGTATTTCATTCTTTTTATTGAGAGATAGTGATCAATCAATCGATTCATTGGAATCACTGGAATCGTGACTAGCATTCGGAGCAACTTTTGAGTGGAGGATGGACGAGGCAATAAAATGTTAATCAAGTATTGAATGACATTAGTTGCTAACTAATTTGATAATCAGTTACCATTGGTTAAGTGGTTGCATCTCTCGTCTGTTGAATCTTTGGCCTCGTTCAAACTCAAAGTGCGTGTTATCTGCATGTCGATCGGCCCGGCGTTTCTGCGGCGATACCAAAAAGATTTTTGTTCAAACTGAGGCGCAGGAATGAAGGGCATGCATGTGTGTTCAAACATCCTTCGGATTCTCCGCCTCAGAGGGGCTGTGTCACAAGCACCGCAAGCAACGCCTTTCATTACCGACGTCACAGGAGTGCGTTACATCAACCAGCTAACAACGTCTGCTGCTTGAACAGACATGCACCTGCGCCTGGCGTGCACCTGCGCCAACCTCAACCGTTAACTTACTATAACGTATCGTTTGGGAACTACCCATACAAGTCGGTGTGGACGCGGGGCGTAGCAGCCGGGTAGCAGAGGCGAGGCGCAGAATCCTCCTCTGCTGCGGCGCTGTGACTACCCTCCTTGGCGGATCAGGCAGGTAGCAGAGGAGCAGTATGCGGCTTGCCTCTGCTACTTGCCTGCTACGCCCGGCATTCACAGCCACAGGCTGTCTGAACGAGGCCAATGTGAGCACAAACACAACACAGCCTGTTTTTCCCATGCTCGCAGGTGTGGTGCTAGTCTGTTTCGAGGGCGACTCCGATGGCTACATCAACCTCATGGCGTACCCATACGTAGAGGAACACAAAGCGGAGGAGCCGTCCGAGGAGCGCGAGGTTCCAGAACAACGGGAGCATCTGAGGCGGAAACAATCCCGCCGCAACTTGCACCGGTCATCTTCCGAACACAAGGAAGCACAGGAATGCGACTCCACCGAGAAGTATGTTAAATGTTTAAACTGGTTTCGCAAGGAATTTTGCACTTGTACACCTTTCCATAGTTGAACATTTGAATGGCTATTGTATCGAACAGTAGAAAACCCATCCCCCATCCCCACCTAAGACAGAGCTAACACTCACTGTCACTATTTAGGAATCGCCAGCACTCGTATGTTCTGTTCTTATGTTTGTGGGTCCTTCAATAAGACCAACTTCAGTACATGCCTGTGGATGTATGGACGTAAGAACTCAGGAAGGGTGGAGAGCAAAGCAGGACTAATAATATTTTAAAAATGCTCTTCTTCTCCTTCTCTCCCCAGCTTGTCTGACCTCAAGAGTCCTCGGCTGGACCTCCGGGTTCATTCTGAGGTTCCATTCCAGATGGTGGACCCCAACAGTGAGATGAGCTCTGAGAGAATCACCCACAATCCCTGGAGCCTGCGCTGTCATCGCCAGCAACTCAGTCGAATGCGGGCGCAGTCCAAGGAGAGGCGACTATACAGTATCCCCAACTATGTCAACACTAACTAAACAGTTATGATTGGTGCTTACTTTCTTTTCTTCACTGTTCCTGCACGATAACATAATGTCTAGATATTAAGACAGCCGGGCGATTTTGACATTGGGTCACCTCTTGTTTTACGCTTTCCTTGTGTTATGCCTATGAACTCCGTTGGGCTACAATAATGCGCGGGGAAGAGTATGAGCGTCGCGCATGAGCGAGGGTGCACTTTGGTGCATGTGTGTCTGTGTGTAAGCCCGTATCGCCAGTCCATGAGCCCCCAACACATTGGGACAGTCGTTTAATTGTCCATTCGCACCACGCACGTCTTCGTTCTTTTCAGTGGCACATTGAAAAGGAATAGAAAAGTTTTTCATGGGCATTCGTGGGTAATGGTAGAATGTGAACAGGTATGGACGGGTACGCTTTTAAATTGAAGCTATAAGCACTCGGAGAGTGCAAACCTGTGCCAAGACCATGGGGTCACTGATGGCAAGACATCTAGACGCTGTTATGCTACAAAAAGCATCGCAACCAATGCGATGCATCCTTGGGAGGAGCTAGTAGGAGTGGCCTGCCCCACTCGCATGCCGCCTGGGGCGGCTGCGCGCACCTGCACAAGTATGCGCGCAATCACGCACGCGCATCTGAGTATTCGTGGACACGAAATTTGACACTTGCATCAAATGTGCACCTCAATTTAAACATGAACGAACAAAAAGTAGATGGGTGGCGTATACGCGCGCGTGTACACCATGGTCCATTGGATTGGTGTACAGGTGCGCGTATACGCGTGCACGACCGTGCCCAGCAGCCGGGCATACACACATGTGTGCTTATCAATGCGGGCTGCCTCGCTGTGTGTGTTTGTGTGTGTGTGTGTGTGTGTGTGTGTGCGCGTGTGTGTGTGCGCGTGTGCGTGCGGCGATTCCCGTGTGTCAAGCGGAAGAGCGGTGGCGCGCTCCACCTGAAATTGGCGGCAGGCTGCCTCACCTGACGTCACAATGTCGTTCCTCATTGGCTACAGAAATGCACTAAAATGTAATCACTTGTCACAAGTGGTACGAGAGCAGGTTCTTCGTGGTATTCGGGATCATAAAAATGAATATTTTCGAGATCTGCCGGAGGTGGGACGTGAACCTGGGTCTCGAGCTTGGCAGACCGCTACACTATCTGAGCTGTGTTTGTCCTACACAGAAGAGGCAACTGCTGCGTGTTGCTGCAGTTTGTGCTCATAAAAGTTGTCAAACTAGATTCTATTATGTTGTTACTTATAGGCTACAGAAATGCACCAAAATTTCACCACTTGTTCCGTGTGTCATTTCCAACAACCGTACACATTTCCATCCAGATCCGTCCACAACTTTTTCAGTTATTCTGGTGGCAGTCTAACCAATGTGACCGAAAACGTTACCTACTCGGCGCAGGTAATAAACCATGGGTTAGCGGGTGGGTACGGGTCTCAAAAAGACTGAGCCGTGCAGGACTCCTTGACCACTGATCTTAAGAGTTCCTGCTCCTGGAGAACGTTGTGCACCACTTCCTGTACCCCTGCATTCTGGACCTGAAAATGGGCACGCGGCAGCATGGAGACGATGCCTCAGAGGAGAAGGTGGCCCGACAGACCAGGAAGTGTCAACAGAGCACCAGCGCCAGCCTGGGTGTGCGTCTGTGTGGCATGCAGGTAATGTTAATACTGATTATAGATTTTTTTTTAATTTGGTTGAAGATACAACAATAATGTTACACTGTTTAAAAGCGGCTGCACCGTATTTCGGTGAGTATTTTCCATCTCCTCAATGCTTCGGCAGCCGGCGGCGGTCTGACGATGCAATCTCACTGTTTTTATACGTGTGAAAGGGCGTTTGTCCCTCGCACTCTGGTGCGGATTTATTCATACATCCGCTGAAGCGCACCAGGATTCGCTTTGAAGGGGATCTAAACCGCGTCTCTGAAGCGATCTCGGTTCGGGTGTTTAGCCCGAGTTCAAGTTCGACAACTGATGTATTTTCAATTAATTGCCAAGCAATTGAATCATTGTTATTTTGTGCTGAACATCCAAAATATGATTTAATATTATTGAGTACCAAGAAAACCATCTAAATATTAGCATATAAATTAACTGTGTGAGTTTGTGAAGGGTAATTAACATACAACATTGTTGTACATTTGTTTGCTAACATGATCCAAAATTGACTACATTTAAATTTGACAAGATTAATTTCTGTGTCACTGGGACATGTTTTTTAAAGGAAAAATATCTAACTGATTAATCTAGTCCACACAAGAAGATAACTGGTGATAAAACTATTATTCATCCCAAGCAGATTTGTACGCGTGCATGTGCAGCATGAACGGTGTGTATGAACACAGTTTGATATGAACGGTGTGTATGAACACAGGTTGTTATTGTATTTTAGGCGTGGATGAACACTGGTTGTTATGAACGGTGTGTATGAACACACATTATGAAAGGTGTGTATGAACACAGGTTGTTATGAACGGCGTGTATGAGCACTGGTTGTTATGAACGGTGTGTATGAACACACAGTTCTATGAACGGCGTGTATGAACACACAGGTTCCTATGAACGGCGTGTATGAACACTGGTCGTTATGAACGGCGTGTATGAACACAGGGTGTTATGAACGCTCTGTATGAACACAGGGTGTTATGAACGCTGTGTATGAACACATGTTGTGTTTCTTCCAGGTGTACCAGGTGACGACCGGACACTACATGTGTATGAACAAGTATTCAGGCCGTACCCTCACGGTTGAGGAGTTCCGCGCAGCACTGAACCAGTACCTCCATAACGGCTCCGGCCTCCGACGGGAGCTGTTCACGCCCATCATCCGCAAGCTGCGAGACCTCCGGGCTGTGCTGGAGGCCCAGACTTCCTACCGCTTCTACTCCTCGTCGCTGCTGATCATCTATGAGGGAAAGGTTTGGAACATTTTGGAAACTAGAGTTACAGGTGCCAGGAAATAGTCTCCCAAGATTTTCGTAGATTTAATTGCATAATCGGAGACCAAGGCAAATTACTATCTTCAACGTATACAGGAAACAATAGGAGAAAGCAAATCACATTGGAGAAGGAGTGCCTTTGGCCGAAATCACTCCCTATCCCCCCTACACCCTACTCCCGAGATTTAAGACACTAGAGGCTGTGCCGTCAAAATGATAATATATATAATTATAAAATATACAATTCTAAAATTCAACAATCATCACAAAAAGTCAGAAGTACTTACATTTATTTAGTAAATTTTTTTGTAGTTTAGGTCATTTTTAAAATGTATCACAGTGTATTATATTGCTTCGTCTGGGGTACATCGATGGTCACTACCTTTCGTGGTGCTTTGTGGGATACTTTCAGTGCACTATACTATATGGCGTGCGCCCCATATTGTGCACTATATGGGGCATAGGAAGTGATTTCGGACACAGCCATTGTTAAACTAACTAGCAAAGAATCGTCTACAACACCAATCCCTCAAAATTGAATAAATGGTGACCACAGACAATGTAAAAGTGGCAGAAGCTTTTTACAACCACTGTATTAATATAACAATAAGGCCAATAACCAACAACCCACCTGTGCTAAGACATGCCACAAAGCCGCACCTCTCACCCGTAGTCACTCTTGTTTTTTTATTCACGGCGAGACAGTTGTTAATCGTGTCAATTTCAGTCAATTTTGGTTCACGATAGTCGACAAATGTATTTAATCAGACACAAACTCAGAACAATTAATGTATATGTTAATATTTTTATAGTTTTTTGTTATGTTTTTTATCAATAATGTTGAATAATTATTAATAATATTTTTTGATTTTCTGAAATTATTAACATTTGTGTGCACCAATATGTGGTGGTGTCGGCAACAAAACCTGCTAACAATAACAATGATTCCATGGCGATTTAATCGGTTATTGCATTAGTTGTCGATTAATTTCATAATCGATTAGTCAACGATTAATCGACTAATCGCTGCAGCCCTACTAGACACATACCGTATTTTTCGGACCAATGAGCGCACCTCTCTAAAAAAATATGGTATATTCATCAGCGGTCTAGATAAATGTAATAATCTTACGTTGTTCCGCCCTGAATGCTCTAGGAACCTTCTTGCACCAGCACAGGCTCCACCGATCAGCAAGTCGCCCCGACCAGCCGGCCTCCAGCGGTTCACCCTCCCTCATCCAACCATCCGATCGACGTCTCCAAAGAGACGGCGCCGACCCAGCCCCCCCTGGTGGACGTGCGTATGATAGACTTTGCCCACTCGACCTTCAAAGGATTCCGTGGGGACACGGCCGTCCACGACGGACCAGACCGCGGGTACATGATGGGGCTGACCAGCCTGGTGTCCATCCTGGAAGATCTCAGGGATAGCAGGCTGGCGTAGCGCACGACACAAACACACGCAGGCACACAAGACGAAGGCATGAACACGTTAAAAGGAAAACCCCACTGGAAATTCATCCTGAAATATGTTCTTTCCTGATACGATCTGAGTTGATACATTCCTTCCTTGCCTCCGTGCATGCACTCACTCTGCGGTGCAGCAGTACTTTAAGTAAAGTCTCAAGTCTTCTAAGGCAAGTCCACTCCCAACTCAAGTCATCATTAACATGCTATAATTTTTTGCTCCAGAATCTGATTTTAATGAAGTCAAAAGCAAACAATAGTTTTGCTTTTATAATTCCATTGTTTGCTTTTTTCTAAATACTTGATTAAACTTAGATTCTGGAGCTGAAATTACAGCATGTTAATGATGACTTGCGCACATCTCATGGACCTCATTAAGGTCGAATTTAAAAAGTTGGAAACTATTAGAAGCAACCAACCAACCTGTATAGCTAAGTATTGCTGCACACAGAGTGAATGCATGCAGGCAAGATGGGTAGCTTAACTCAGAGCATATTTTTAGTATCTGTTTTCAGAGGTGTTTTCCATCGAGTATGGTCAAACACTCCACACCAAGTACAGACGACACACACACACACACACACACAAAAAGACACATTTTGTTTCATACCCACCCAGATCAGTGTGTGTGCGTGCGTGTGTGTGTCGGTATGGATCATCACACATCCTTCAAAGCAAAGTGATACAGAACGTTCACCCCCACTGCCCTCCACTCCAGCACACAACCTGGCCACGCCATCCAGTATCTGCCAGCCATGTGAAGCGTGTGGCATGCGCTGGCGGATGAGTCCGATGCGTTTTCTTTTTTTTTTTTCCTCCCTGCATCTAGGTTTTTTTTTTAGGTTTTTTGCAGACAGGATTTCACAGTAAGTTGTGTTCTTTTGTGTCGATATGCACTGCACACCAAGTTTTACCATTCTTAGCAAAATCGTGTCATACATATCCAAGAGAAGGAGGGCATACATAGTTTAAGATATACAGTATATACATTTACAGCCGCAGACCTGTGCAAGTTTTCAATGTATTGGAAGGTTTGGAATTTCATATTACTGACAATGAAGTATTTTCATCCTCAAACTGCAACCACAGCAGCCTGCAGGACAATCGAAAAAAATATTGAAATGTATGTGTGCAGTATCTGGCTCTACTCATTAAATTAAATTGTTTTTTCCTTTTCAGAGTTTCTCTAAATCAAATCTGAATTTGACGAATCATGATTCTTTATGGATCATTGATGGCTTGAAATAATTAACCTCACCAGGGCGCTCTGGCAGCCTTACAAAACAGTTTGAAAGGAAGTGGTTCTAAGCTTGCCAAATAAGGATTTTTGTCCCATAGGGTTTCTGCTCCTTCAGTCCATAGTTGGCAAGCGAGGCCAGTACTGAACCACCGTCGGCATTGAAAAGGGGTCGGGCTACCTGCCCTCCTTCAGCAGATACTGTGATGACCTCTGGAAATGGCATATTGGAGTGCAGCCCTTCTTTCCTGCAAATAGTATTAGTTAAATCATAATTAATAGGTAAGTGCAGATGTCGACATATCGGTCACAGTTTGTAACTGTCATAATAGTGTTTCATCCGAAGTTATGTAATATCGTTCATGAGCGAGCCATTGGAAAGCCACCAAATTGTCACGGGTCAAGTACACACACAATTTAGTAACCCAGAAAGGAGGATTTAACAACTCTTTATTTGCAACTCAAAATATTGTTAATATATAATCATTTGAGAACGACCCTTTAGAGGTCACTGTGAAGTAGACAGACAGGCTCTATCTAAAGTTCGTCCATGGCGTCATCAGAAACGGTATTCGTCTCATGATCAGTGTCCACCGGGGCTGGACCAGGTACGGATGGAGGCTCCTGGGGGTCACTCTGAACGTAGGTTTTGGGGGCGCATCTCACCTGGGTCGGACGCAGTTTTAAATAGGGGCAGACTGCTGATTGTTGACGCGGGCCAGCTGGCGGCACTGGAGGCTCCGCGGATGATCCTCGCGCCTGGGAGGTAGATGGGCGCCGTTCGTCGAGCTGTCCCTGCTGACTTGTAACACAAATATTTCCTAAAAGGACCTATCTGCAGTTAACGCTACCAACCACTGAAGAAACAATATCATCATTTATAGAATACTTAACGTGTTATTCAGAGATATATGCTAGCAGTGGAATTTTGTGAGTATGGGCCATGTATCAACGATATTTGACACATCAACTTGTAAAAAGGGCACAGCAGAGTGACCTCCTTAAACGCAGAATGAAAATCTCATGATGACTCCAGCCCCCTGTGAAACGACTATCGCGTTGTTTCAGTTTCCATAGCTTGTACATGTACTGTGCAACATAGAGCTATTCTGTATTCTAGAACGGAATATACAGTAGGTGTTTGTCAGGGAGTGCAGCTAGCAGAGATGGCAGTAATCTCTGTTCCAATGCAAATAACTCAACATAAATACCCAATCTGCTGTCATAGATCATAACAAGGCTGAGGCAGCAGAGGGGGTCATAGGGGATTGCCCATAATGCACTACCCAAGCTATACAACATTCAGTTTCAAGTTAAACGCAAAAGAGTTTGCCATGGGTAGGATACTGGTAGCCTGGAGAGCCAGAACCAACGAATCGTCCTTGCATTGCGCACGATTAGAACGATCATTGGAGTCGTGACATGCCACGTAGCCCATACATGCGTAGTAACCCCCCACGTCCGCGCTGATTGGCCGATACGATGCGGACCGGCAGCTTGCCTGATTTTTCCCAGACCCAATGCAACCGTCGAGTGGTGTGCGATGCGTTGACGATGCTTTGGTTCTGGCTCGCCAGGCTACGATATTGGTCATCATTCATCCAGATGATGGCATGGCAAAGCTTATGGTGGATCGTAAGGCCCTGGTTGTGTTCTGTGTAGCTTATTTCTATATTTCTCACATCATGACATCACATGCCGATTTTTTTTCTTTTTTTTTCTTTTTTTACATGGATATGTCGGTCTCGTAGGGGGAGGCTACCACATTCTGGCATCATATTTTTAAATAATACTCTATCCATGATATTACTATATATTTGTTTTACAGTATAGACGATTTCGGGGGGGTACTTCCGCTGTCTGAACGTCACGCCCGGTGTCATTTAGTTCGCTGTTTTTGGCTATTTTTCAACATGTATATTTTTGGGCACCTACAAGGTTATTTAAAACGGATGGTAACTTGCGGGGTGCTATTCAACACCTAAATGCTCTAGTGCGGATCTGTGACGCACAAACGCAATGATTTAATAATCAGTGCAACTCGTTCCATTTTCTCATTCCTTTTGGAGTAACTAGTAGAAGCAGCCAGTCTATTGGTCCAGAAGAACATGTGACCACTCGGTGAGTAACTTTAATTCGTATTTTGACTGTATTTCATCAATATTTGTACAAAATTATGAACGAAGCAAGTGGCGTGATGTGTAACTGGTCACAGCACGACACCTAGTGGTCGGATTTTGAACTGGCGTGCGTTTTGTGTGTTTTGTGTGCTCGGACTTCGGTCCAGTACCACAGTTGGCATAGGCAACAATAAGGCACCGGAAGTGACCTTAAGAACGGCGGGACAAAATGACTCCCACCAGTGTTTCGCGGGTAAACTCGTCTATAAACCACGTCAAGCACTATTGCATATTTGAGTTTACGTCTACGTTATCTGCAAATATTCCATGCTTCTCCACCCTTGTCTATGTCTGGCCTGGGGGCACAACATTGCGGGTGTGATTCTCCTGGTGCCCATTCTATAGTTTCATTCTTAGTTTCCCCTTTATTCACAAAATCTCCCACTGAATAAACCCAATCTCAATAAAATGGGAAAAAAGCCATCTCGCCCTAGTGTAGTGCCAGATCTTTCCCCCTGGGTTGTGCCGATGAATCCTCTCGCTCTGGCGTTAATTAGGTTAGCATTACTCTACTGTGCCCTAGCCCAGACCTACCTACTGTAATCCAAGGTGTTTTGTCGTGTTATTGCAACTATAATGCTACCATGGGTACTTGAAAGTTTATGGTGAAGGTTTAAATGTAGCATCTGGGATTGCCTAGCAATAGCTTAGCTACAGTGTTTTTTTTGTGTGTGTTGAGTCACTTTAGAGCAACAGAGCCGACAAGCTCGGGGTTAAAGCCAGTTTTTGGATAGCCTCATTGTACTGACATCCTGTCCTAAAATCGAATCGCTTGATCGCTTCATCATTTCAGTATTCCAGTCTTCGTGACTGCAGTGGAGCGCCGACGGCAAAGATCTCGAGTCAGGTCCACTTTGCACCTCATTGGCCCTTTGCTCAGCGTTTCAGTTCATAGAGATGCAATAATTATTTTCACGTCCCATTTTTTAAAATTGTGCCTTCAATGTCACACATGCTGTTCGCGCAGTCTTGTGTTTAGATGTGTGATCAAGTGCAGTATGAGGTTAACTGTCTGCTATAAGTTGATGTCTGTTCAGGATTATATTTATAGTGCAAATTATTTTGCTAATTTAATGTATTTGCTTCAAAATTGAATGGCAGCGGCAATTGGCCGCAACTGATGAATATTGACTAGAGCACTTTTATTCATATTTCTGTCAGATCTACCTGGGGGAAATTGAGAATACAACTTTACCGTGCTAGTTGCAAACATCGGCAGAAATATGGGCCTCAGATCCCACTTCATGACGGTGTGAACTGAACAAGTCGCATTAGATTCAAATTACTGGTTATTCCCGGTTGATTCTACATTGAGTCTAATCTACAACACATTTACAAGCTGTGTAAAACGATCACTACCGGTTGATTGTTACACTGTAATTACGGATAAACCGCGCATGCCAAAAATTCCTGCCAACATTTTAAGTTTATTTTTATTTTTTGCGTCATTAACCAGTGACACTACATACTAATACAGATCCTGAGGTGAACTGCGTGATGTATATTCTTGCCCGACGTCAAACGACCACACACCCATGCAGGCACACACACACACACACAAATCGATAAATTGGCATCACATCAGAATTGAGCTTTAAGAACAGAACATACACTTTACGTGCATCAGTGATAATTGATTAGTTCATAAGGCTTAGGGAAATTGAGTGACTATTAGTTTTGTGTGTGACTCTCACCCATATCTCTATTTCCTCTATCGCGGAGCAGTAGTGAGTGCAAGACCATACAATGTGTGTGTAGACAATATGTTGGTGCGTAACGTGCGTTCGTTATATTTACTGATCACTTGCTGAATGATTGCAGAGTAAGGTATGTCGAAGCACCCTGCTGAGAGTAGTGGA
>OMKY01213362.1:431-16910 GCA_900302395.1 Bregmaceros cantori | reverse complement strand
AGACTTTACTGTGTAGACTTTCTCTGTACATATAAGGTCACTGTACATAGACTGTCCCTGAGCATAGACTGTTTGTACATAGACTGTCTCTGTACATAGACTGTCTCTATACATAGACTGTCCCTGTACATAGACTGTCTCTATACATAGACTGTCTCTATACATAGACTGTCCCTGCGCATAGACTGTCTCTATACATAGACTGTCTCTGTACATAGACTGTCTCTGTACATAGACTATCTCTATACATAGACTGTCTCTGTACATAGACTGTCTCTATACATATACTGTCTCTGTACATAGACTGTCTCTATACATAGACACTCTCTGTACATAGACTGTTTCTGTACATAGACTGCAAGTTCCAGTCCTGCAGAGGATTTGTCAAATTGTGGGACCAAGAAAGGCGTCACAATGAATGCACAAAGGCTGAGCGTTAAGCGTTGTGTTCTCAAGTCAACATATTGGACTATGGAAGGTTCACAGCATAATTCGCCTGAACTGTAAGCTAAAATCCAATTAGCTTTCCATAAATTATCTCATCCTTGTTAGAGAAAAAGGAGAAAACATGTCTGCCTGGCTTATTATATATATATACAGTACACACCATGCCTTCCTGTGGGCAGCGCAGAGATAAAACAGCCTTTTCTTGGTGATTCTGGGAGAGTCTGTGGGAGAGAGGGAGCTGAACACAGAGCATGAAATTGATACAGAAAAGTAGAGGGATTGGGCGAGAGGGATTAAGAGAGAGAGAGAGAGAGAGGTGCGGTGGAGGAGAGTGAGTTGGAGAGAGAGATGGGTGAGTTGTGATGGAGGAGAGAGAGTTATAGAGAGAGAGAGAGAGAGAGAGAGACACACACACACACACACACATGGTGTATAGAAAGACAGATTGAGAGTCTGGGAACAAGCAAAAAACGGAGGAAAGAGAAATAGGAAGAAGGGGAGAGATGTAGAGAGAGAATGGAGAGAGGGGGAGAGCTAGAATGAGAGGGAGAAAGAGTGAGAGAGAGGTGGAGAGAGACAGAGAGAGAGGGAAGCCAGTGAGTGCGAGTTAGAGAGAGAAGGAGAAAGGTAGAGAGAGAGGGGAGAGAGGTAGAGTGAGAGAGGGGGAAGATAGTGAGAGGGGGGTAGAGAGAGATAGACTGACAGAGAGAGAGAGAGAGAGAGGTAGAGAGAGGGGGGGAAGATAGTGAGAGAGGGGTAGAGAGAGATAGACTGACAGAGAGAGAAGAGAGAGAGGTAGAGAGAGAGGGGGAAGATAGTGAGAGAGGGGTAAAGAGAGATAGACTGACAGAGAGAGAGAGGTAGAGAGAGAGAGGGGGAATATAGTGAGAGAGGGGTAGAGAGAGATAGACTGACAGAGAGCGAGTCATCAGCAGGGTTTGAGGTAATGAATACTGATGGCTATGAAATGACAGTGGCCTGTGCGTCGGCCGTCCATTAGAACGTTAATCATCACAGTCTGACTGTCACACTCCGAGGAGGCAGAAACCGACGTCCCTGGGCAAACGCACTCGAGATGCTGCTTAGAATACAATCCTTGCATAATAAAAGACAAAACGCACACACACACTAGTGTACATACCGGGAGGGAGGGAGAGATACTGAGGAGGAGAGAGAGATGGACAACAGTGATGCTGACTGGGTGGGGTGTGTGTGCATAATGGAAGATGCATTGATTTATTCGATCATCGTGTTGCACCTGGTTTTTATTTACAGATGGTTCACCTGTTTGTGTCTGTGCGTGTGTGTCTGTGCCTCGCAAGCCAGAACGATGAATTTGGTCCCGCATGTGTTTCACATGCAACGGAGGCTGTTTGACCCACTCATTTTAAAATATTAACTAAAATATTTATGAAAGAAAATTGCCAGTGTTTTTTGGTATCCATCAGGCGGAGATTTGTAGTTCACCCACAGAAAATATTGTGTGAATCCAGTGGCATCCTACGGCGCAATCCAATGTAATCCCACCGCCCTACTGTCCTCTAGTATTGTAATAAATGCCTCCAGCATCCCAACATTTACAGAAATACAATGCATAAACATTAATAATTACCTCCGCCAAGTTATGTTATGTTTTCGGTCGCGTTGGTTTGTCTCTCAGTAGGATAACTGATAAAGTTATGCACAGATCTGGATTCAAATTGTTGGAAATGACCAAAGGAAAAGGTGATTAAAAGTTGGTGCATATCTGTAGCCTATAAGTAACATAATAGTTTGACAACTGTTATGAGCCTACAAACTGCGATCACCTCCAACATGCAGCAGTTGCCTCCACTCTACTGTGTGGTACTAACACAGATCAGATAGTTTAGTGGTTAGCCCTCCGGTCTGCCAAACTGGAGACCTGGGTTTGCGTCTGGTTGCCGGCAGATCGTGAAAATATTTATTTTTATGACTATAATCCCACGTACCAAGAGTGTGCTTGAGTACCACTGGTGAAAAGTGATTACATTTTGGTGCATTTCTGTAGCCTATAAGTAACATAATAGTGACAAGATATTTTGGGATCACAACCCCAAGGCATCGGCGAAGGTTTGCACTCTGAGTACTTCTAGGCGGGACTTGCACCCATGTTTAAGTCTCGATTCTGATTATGCCAGACCATGAAACGCATGCATTGGGGTTACAAGATTGCACTGGCTAGCATGAACCTATCACATGCATCTGAAGTCAACTGTACATGGTAGGTTCAGTGTTGTACCCGAACGTGTTCAATCATGGAATCATGGCTCATGAACTCCTCCATATTTTAGGCAAACGTGAACGAGATGTTCATTATTCTTGATGAACGTAGAATTGTGAATGTACTCTTTTTTTGAGGTTATTGAACTGAGCTGTATTTTAGTTCAGAATTTGTTCTTATCAGATTTCAAAACCCTTTCGAACGAAAACACAGCAATTAAGCAAAAAAACACATTCCTACTGCAAAAAACCCAGCTCCTAATCTAACCCAACATTAAAACGGTTAAATATAGGCATTTGTTCTGCTTGTACACTGTCAATAATGTTGACAAATTATAGCTGACAGCAATGCAAAAAAAATAATAATAATAAAAAAAAAATAACGAAAAAGTTAATTTTAGGGAACCACCTGTATATAGTTCAAAATGACCTATGAACGACAAATGACCAAATTCATTTTACAAGGACTGAACTGGAATTTGAACAAGTTCATGTTAAATGTGAACTCGCCCAACACATGGTAGGTTAGCCTGGCGAGCCAGACCCAATGCATCGTCCACGAATCGCACATCGCTAGCCGCTGAATTTCCTGTCGTGTGCGATGCGTGGACGATGCATTGTGTCTGGCTCGGCAGGCTAGTGGTAGGTTGATGTGCCGGTGACTGCCCTTCCTCCCATGCTCCTTCAATAGACGAGTTCGGGGGGTACTTCCGGTGTCTGAACGTCACGTCCGGTGTCATTTAGTTCTCTGTGTATTTGGCGATTTTCCAACATGTCTATTCGGTGGGAGCACACACCTACAGGGTTATTTAAAAATTGTGGTGGTAACTTGCGGTGTGCTATTCCTCACCCAAATGTTCTTGTGCGGATCCATGACCCACAAACGCATGATTTAATAATCAGTTCAACCCGTTCCATAGCAGCCAGTCTATTGGTCCAGAAGAACATGTGACCACTCAGTGAGTGGATTTTGACTGTATTTCATCAATATGTATGTAAAATGCTGAACGGAAGTGTTTCATCCCGGCGGGACAAAATACCAGCTCCCTGCATTTCGCGGGTAAACTTGTTGTTACAGCCCTGGTATATGCCATCTGCAGATGGCTGAGGTTGGTTGATGGTACGTTTCCAATTGACTGCTAACAATGCACTGCATGACCTGATGTCAGCCCAGTGTCACGGAGAGCCCCGTGGATGTGTGAAGCACGGCCTCTATGAGAGGTTGTGTGTCTGCGTGCGGTTAATGGGCTGTGTTTCAATGTCACTTTACAATTTTTCATGCCTCACACTCACACTTTAATATACGCCGTTCATCAGCGGTGCAGGGCCACCTGCCCGGGGTGAGTCTGTTTGTGTTTATCTATAGCCCCGTTTACATGGTGCCAAAAGGCCCGAATACATATTATTATAGGTGGATCCGATTCAAAAGTGCTCATGAATACACCTCCATGGATCCACGGATTGCTTCTAGTTGATTAGGATACATTTTAAAGGGGACACAATGCACCGCAAAAAGTGGTGAGCATCGTCTCCATAGACGGAGCAATATAACCCATAATGCGAGACATTTTAAAAATGACCTAAACGTAATAAAAATGACACGGCGGGAGTCAATGGCGACCGACTGCAGGAAATCGTTATAAATGCACCTTCTTTTGACTTTTTGTTGAATATTATATTTTATAATGATTACTGCCATTTCTCGTGTCCGAAATCTCGGCCGTTGCTGTTGAGTGGACTATAAATGAGTGCACTATATGGGGGGTAGGGTGTAGGGGATAGGGAGCGATTTCAGACACTATGTGTGGTGAGAAGTCTCAGAAGAGGCTGTACTTCTTGCAGCACCTTAAGAAATGTAGCCTGCTAAGGGGGCTGCTTATAACCTTCGACAAGGCCATCATCCAGTCTGTCCTCCGTCTGGTTCGGGTCTGCGACGACTTTCGACAGGCTACGACTGCAGAGGGTGGTCAGAACTGACCCCCCTCCTCCTAACCGTCGTTCAGGATCTCTTCCAGGAAAGGGTGAGGAACATCCAAAATGTAATATTAGTTTCCGTGTATGTGTTTCTTTGTGTTAGTTTCTTTGCATCTGTGTTTTTTGAGAGGCTATCCCTCCCTTTCTCTCACTTTATTCCGGATTTTGGCAAAAATCAGCATTTTCAGTGATTTCCAACCCTGTTCTGGAGACTATTACTAAATAATGGAAACCTTTTTTCTGATGATGCACGCTGGTGCGCGACTTGGGTTGTTGTGATCGGCACGGGCGTTACCTCTCGTCCGATGGGGTTTGACCAAAGTGTGTGTGTGTGTGTGTGAAGAAGGGAGAGAGGGGGAGAGAGAGAGGGAGTGTGTGTGTGTGTGAGGGAGAGAGGTGAAGAGGAGGAAGTAGTAGTAGAGTGTGTGTGGGTCTGTGTGTGTGAGAGAGAGATAGGGAGAGGATGATGCAGTGCTGCCCAGTAGCTCAGTTGGTTTGGCAGAGCGCTGGAAAGCACACATATGCCTCAATGGCGTGGTGAATTGGTGGTTTGAATCTCTCCCCTATCATATTTCCCTCATGTCTGCTCCGCATCTTCACCTGTTTCTGCTAACGCTAATAATAAAGCTTGTAAAAAACAGCCTGAATGGGCAAGGGGAAAAACATTTAAAAAAAAAAAAGAGATTAATCTAGATTTAAAAAATTAAACTATGCCCACATATACACACACACACACACACACACACACACACTGTGTATTTATACACAACTTTGGAATGGCAACATTATATCAGGTCCCGGAAGCGGTGTTGTAATTCAATTCCATGCAACTCGCGAACGCTAACAACGGTCTATTTTGCCGAGCGCAAGTATGCAGTCGTTATTCAGTGCTACCGCGGTCACGTTTGCATAGGCTAGATTTTCAAACAGCATTGTATCGATGACTTTTTGACTCGGGGCCTAGGGGGGGAACGATCCCGCAGGGCGGAACTTGCATGGCATGACCAGATATGGGCAGAGTAGAGTAAAGCAAAAGCAAAATATTACTCAAGTAGGAGTAAAAAGTAGTCATCCAAATAGTTACTCAAGTGAAAGTAAAGTATCCCACAAAAAAGTTACTTAAGTAGCGAGAGTACTGAGTAACTTTCAGTTTAAAAAATGAATTCAAAACGATGAATGAAAAAAAAAAAAGATCACCCGAGAGGGAGACAGAGACCAAGTGGGAGAGAGGGAGAGCGAGTGACACCAAGAGAGAGAGAGCGAGCGAGAGAGAAAGCGCCCGAGAGAGAGGCGTCGCTAAAGGCAGAGTTAATGTACCAAGTACTTTTTAGTGACATCTCAGTAGAAAGTATTTTTTTTCACCTCAAATTTACTTGAGTAAAAGTAGAAAGTACCTCATGAAAAATGTACTCCAAAAGTAAAAAAGTACACAAAAAAATTGTAACAGATTAAATTTAATGCGTTACTGCCCATCTTTGTGCATGACGCACACCGGACATTTGTTGTTAGCTTTGGGTTGTTCACTGCGCACCTGCATAATCTCTGACGTCACACGCTGAGGAGTTGGGGCCGCTGTGTTCGTTGTAGTGCTCCAAGAAAACAATCTGTTGTGTTACTTACAGGCTACAGAAATGCACCAAAATGTAATCGATTGTTCCGTGTGTTCCGTGTGTCATTTCCAACAACTGTACAAACTTTCATCCAGATCCGTGCACAACTTTCTTTGTTATCCCTGGGGAAAGACAAACCAACGCGACCAAAAACATAACCTGCTTCACAGCTCCGGCGCAGGTAATAAAAAGACCTTTGAAAGAAAGAAAGAAAAAGCCCAGGCCGAAACGTACTGAATTGGAAAATTGGGCACTGAATGAGTTAAGGAACATTAAAGTAACTAAATAAGTTTGGGTAAATAACTTGATTACTGCTTTGGAAAAGTAATGTTAGTTATTGTAGAAAAGGGGTAAATTCAAACTAACTTAGTTACAGACAGTTCCCAGCCTTTAAAATGGACATCGCAAGCTAAAAGAAACATGGATTTTGTGGGGGAGTGAATAATGGAGAGGGTTTGGGGGCGAGGGTTAGGTATGTGGCGTGATTGAGTGTGGGGGGCTCGACCCTCTTCAGATCGATAAAACGGAGAGTCAGGGCGTGGAGGGGGCGTGAGCGCCCCCATGTGTCATCATTCTAATGAAATATAGATTTGGGACTGTTTAAACCAGGCTGGCTTTGGTGGCCGCGGCGGTGTCGAGATGGACCAGTTTTTGTGGGCTAAACAGAGCCATTCATTCTACTTCGGTGTCTGTGCACGCGCGGCCCGTGTTGTCGGGTGATGGGTCGTTCTCAAACTATGCACCTCGCAGCGTCTCGCTATTAAAGGAACAATGACGGAGTGCGTCTGCTTGCAAGCTAGTATGCATCTCTCTCTCTCTCTCTCTCCATTTCTCTCTCTCTCTCTCTCTTTATATCTTTCTCTCTCCACATCTCTCTCACTGTCTTCATCTCTCTCTCTCTCTCTCTCCATTTCTCTTTCTTTATATCTTTCTCTCTCCACCTCTCTCTCTCTCTCCATCTCTCTCTCTTTATATCTTTCTCTCGCCACAGCTCTCTCACTGTCTCCATCTCTCTCTCTCACTCTCCATTTCTCTCTCTTTCTTTATATCTTTCTCTCTCCACATCTCTCTCTCCATCTCTCTTTGTCTTTCTCTCTCCACAGCTCTCTCTCCCTCTCTCTCTCTCAAATCAAATATGCCTTTATTATCATGGTAATGGTATCATGAGCTCTCTCTCTCCACATATCTATCTCGCTACAACTCTTATCTCCCAAATTATCCCTCTCTGCACATCTCATTCTCCCCATCCCTTCTGTCTCCATCTCTCTCCCTACATATCTCTCTCTCTATAGCTCTATCTCTTTAACTCCCCCCTCTCCATCTCTTCCTCTCTACATCTCTTTCTCTCACTTTACATCTCTCTCTCTCGCCCCATCTCATTCTCTCCACATCTTTCTCTCTTTCTCTCTCCCACATCCATGCTCTCTCTTTTTTCTCTCTGTATTGACAGTTTGAAATGCAATTTTGTCTCCTTAATTTGCTTTATATAAAACATGGATCGTAGGGTTTGTGTGATTTACGTGTTCATTCAGGGAAGATAATTTCAGTTTGTACTGGAGCGGTTTATTATGTTTGAGTTGTTATTCACACCTAAGGAATCTCAACAAATTGTATTTGTTATATCTAAATATATTCACAAGAGTAGAAGTATACATTTGTAAAAAAAAATAGACATTTTGGAACGGGAGCAGGTGGTTTAGTTACAGGGCTTAGGGTTGGGGTTAGGGTAGGGGTTTGGGTAAGGGTAGGGGTTCAATGAATGAAATTTATTTAAGGACAGACGATACAATACATGGCCATTAAACATTGCAACACGGTACATGACACAAGAGATGATGGTCCTTGCAGCAAGATTCATGAGACATGAAGATATGGTTATACAACGGGATTAGCATATGTAGTAGATTTCACCCGCCGAGCACCCCGACTAGGGCTCATTGATTGTTAGTCCACTTTGTGGGCACGTCGCCTGTGCGGCGGGTACGTTCTAGGTGGGAGGTGGGCTCGTTCAAGGCATCCGAGCGCGGGGTGTTATGTGGGGTGGTGATTATTCTCGATCTGGTAGAGGATTTTGTAGGAGAGTGATCACGGTGCAGAGATTTTTATCAGGCTCAGTCTCAAACGCTTTAAGGGCTCGGTGTTGGGCCTCGACTTTTTCAGATAGTTCTTTGTAGCTTTTAACGGTGTCGGAGTCTTTGGTGGAGATGCTGTTGATTAGCTTTGGTAACATGTCCTCTGCTGCCTTGACGGAGGTAAGGCCGCTGGCGACGGTAGAATTGAGGCTGCTAAAGCCAGCGTCAGCCTTGTTCGCTGTGTTGGCGCTGGAGTTGTTTAATCCAATGCGGGGAGGTGGAGGTGGGGGTGAGTCCCAGGGCTTTAGTTCTGCTCCGAACGGTTCTGGTAGGCAAATGTTTAACGATTTCTTTCTATGAACCGTTCCATCACTAAAATATCGGTCCTGAACCGGTTCGGAACACAAACATTTTGTTTGTTCTTATAGTTCCTTTATATTGTGTAGTTCTTACAAAGAATATTTGGTGGACTTGCAAACTTCAGTGCAACTGTATTAACGTGAAACCGGGTTTAAAACGTCGTTACATTCACTTCTTTGTCTGTCCACAAGATGGAGCCCCAGATGCATGGGACTGGATGACTGACAGTGAAAGTTGGATGGCTGCACAACCACAAAGTATCCCAGACATAGGAAATGTTCAAATATATAGAGAACAGAAAAAAAAAAACGTTTTTATTGGTTTTGTGGATTTCATTATGTTCTGTATCTGTTCCGGAACAGTTGAAGAAATATTTTTTTCGTTTCCGTTTCCGCTCCTCAGAAAATTCCGTAAAATTCTGTTTGTTTGCGGTTTTCGTTCCTTGAACCGGTTCGGAGCCCTGGTGAGTCCACAATCCCCTTTCTGGGCTGGTTGGGATTAGGCTTAGCATTAACCCAATACCCCACTGCGATCAAACAACCCGTAACTTTTCGGAGTCCAAACCAAAACTGATGAAACTGTACTAAGTAGAATAGAGTAGAGCTTAACCGCTGGAAAAAGAGTCATACATTCCCATCACTGTATCTGTACGTGTGAGTGTCCGTGCGTGTGTACATGCACACGGCCGCATCGATCGGGAGCAGTGACCAACGTCCAGCGTTCAGGTCGTGTCTTACACTAGCTCCGAGCAAGCTAATAAATCAGAGGCATGAAAAGACGGCCGTGCGTCGTTTAGACTCGACGCGTCAATAAAACAAACTTGTCGACGGCAGGCCGACTGCCACCGATAGTATTTCAGCAGCGCAAAGTGGCCAGTGAGCCCAGCGACTGCCATCCCCTAATAATCTCAATCATGACAAGTGGCTCGGCAGAGCGCTGGAGAAATGCGCAATGTTCGTTCCGTCAAATGATACAATAGGATTGGAATCTTATTTGACAGTGACAGTTTGAAGGGTTTGTTTTTATTTGGGACCTGTGAGCTTCAGGAGGATACGAAGACCACCATGAGTGACTTAGCATGTCAAGTATGTGTCTATGAATAACAGTCCATTCTGTACGCGCAAATAACAGTCCTACCAGCTATGCAGCCTTTAGTTGTCACTTCAATGGCTGTGTTGTCAAATTTAAAGCTAGCACCTCTACCCCATTGTGCGTCTTGCCCGGCGTGAGACAGCATGCGGCGAGGCACATGTGCTGCATCTCGTACGATGGCATCATATTTAGATACTTTATTTAGTCACACATACATACATGTATGTGTGACTACATGAGGAGCGGTGGGCAGCCGCGGTGGGCAGCCACGGTGCAGCGCCCGGGGACCAACTCCAGATTCTCAGCCAGTACCTTGGCCAGGGACACTGACTCGAGCACGTTAAATAAAACATGTTAGCAGTGGTTAGCAATGCTAACCACTGCGCCACCGTGCTGCCCATATTAGAGGTAACAGTTGGAAACACTAACTGCTAGCAGCTGTTAGCTCTGATATTCATGCCCAGATCACTACCCCTGAAACGGCTCGACATATGCGACCCGGCAAGGCAGTGGTGCCCTCTACCAGTAACCTTCAGGAACAAAGTACTGGTAGCAATGCCATTTGTGTCCTCCTGTCTGAACGCACAGTGTGTTTTGAATGACATCACCGCTGCAGCGCCGCGCCTATACAATGGTGCCGTAACGAGCCTGTGATAATACAAACGAACAAAGGGGCCAACAGTGGCGGTCAGAATGGCAAGCGTGCCGCAGCGAAGCGGCAGTTTGTCAGAGCGTGCCACGGTGCAGCGCGGCGGTGAGCGAGAGAAACATCTGCAGGTTGCGGCGAACACGGAAACATTTGGCGTGTGATTAACACGCTATTCTTCTAGACTCCCACGTGCGCGAGCTGCCCCCTCCTTTCCTCCATGCAAAGACCCCCAGACGAGATGTTCAATCAGCTATGCATGACTTGACCTTAATGGGTTTTCGCACCGGGAGGCCCGTGCTGTGGTTATTAGAGACGCAGCATCTCCCCGAGAAGAGAATTTACTCTGCCCTTCCGAAGGAGGCCGTACGTTACCGGTACACTAGTACAACGTTGGTGAAAAGGGGAAGGAACACTTTGACAAATTGGCAGAGGAGCGCTGGAGGAGATGTGAGGTAAAATGGAAATTAAAATCCAGTGGATTTCTTGCATGTGCGCCATTTGCAGAATAGTGTCTCCTGCTTTGGCTTTCACAATTATAATTTATGAGCAAGTGTGTGCGCGCGTGTGTGTGCATGCATGCACTCGCTTGAGTCTGTGTCTGAATTTGAGTGTGTGTCAGCAGGGGTTGAAAAGAGAATTTTCTTTAAAACGTTCCGTTCCGAACGGTTCAGCCAGGTCTATATTTAACGTTTTCGTTCTCGGAACCGTTCCGCCACCAAAATATTCGCCCTGAACCGTTTCGGAACACAAACATTTAGGTCGTTCTTAAAGTTCCTTATACAAAATATATTTGGTGGACTTTCAAACTTCAGTGCAACTGTATTAACCCCATTACGTTCGCCTCCTCATCACTCCACAAGAGGGAGCCAAAGATGCATGGAGCTTGATGACTGACAGTGAAAGTTCCATCGCTGGATGGATGCACCGTAAATAGTCTCCCAGACATAGGATATGTTAAAATATATAGAAAACAGAAAAAAACGTTTTTAACTGGTTTTGTTTTGTGTTCCGTTTCTGTTCCGGAACAGTTGAAGAAATCTTTTTTCGTTTCCATTTCCACAACGCGTAAAATTCCACAAAATTCGGCTCGTTCTTGGTTTTCGTTTTCATTCCTTGAACCGGTTCGGAGCCCTGTGTGTGTATGTCTGTGTGAGTGCCGGTGTGTGTGCCTGTGTGTCTGTGCCTTACCATACCACTTTGCTTTGCAGTTCAGTGGATGATTGGCAGTTTGAAAAGGCCAAGTTTTTCCTCGTGGTTCAACAACACCGAAAGGCAGAATTTCAATTTCATTAATTATATTCTTAATTTCGTCATCAGTGACACTTTATTGCTACTTGAATCGTTTGCACACTAGGGCTGCTGAAAGTGTATGGGATGGGGTGGGGGGGTGGTTCTCTGATTACAATTCCCACTATTCCAAATGATTTTAGTTGATGAGGGAATTATTTTAGCCTGGCAAGCAAGAATTAATCCTAATCCCTCTATTCATACAGCAGGCAGTGTTCGACTCAGCCTGCTTGCATTATCCTGGATTCAGGATAATGTTCAGGCAGAACATACTCTATTTCCTATGTCTACATCTTATGGTTAATTACTCTGCCTCTTAAACCATGTGGTTATGGTTTCTGCCGACAGGCAGGTGTTAAAGATCAATCTTTTCACACCTGTCTGTTTGTGTGTTTGCTTTGTCAATGCAGCCACAGTGATGTGAAACTCGCAGCTCCGTAGTGTCTTCTCCGACTCTCATAGTTGGAGAAAGGCCGGCTGGTCAGTGATTTGAAACACAACGACGAGTCGCGACCGTTTCACATCACTGTACTCTCGTACAAATTTATGAGACCAGCTGGTCGGCCCTATCGTATCGAGTTGCATACGCGGTGTGTCTGTATTGATCTTAATTAGTAGTATTCAAGCTCACATTATTTTTGCCAGTAGCTCTGGCATGTTGTGAGAGGTCAAACAACACTCTCCTAGGGCTTAAAGCCCAGTAGGCAATTACAATTGTGGGAACTTGGCTAAAATTGGGCGCGGACCCAAAAAGCGAGTTCACTGAAGATCCAGTACACCAAGCACGCACCTCTACATGCAACCATACATTCCTACATTAATGTTGCATGTTGTATTGGTAGTTACTTAGAACTAACACCAGGAATCATAACAGTGTCTCGAACAAGGCCCGCCTTTACGGGACACTGATTGAACCGCACAAATTGTGCGACTATCTAATTTCTCTGTACTGTCGCGTGCAATGCAAGGACAATTAGTTGGTTCTGTCTTGCTAGAATATATATTTGCTGCATATATCAATTGCAATGAGCTGCAGTAGATGTATTTTTCGTGGCCATGCAATATCCTTTTTCAACCAAGCCGGCGATGCTATTTTAATCACTTGTTGCCAGAGGTAGAGTACATAGGTAAAAATGTACTTGAGTAAAAGTAAAAATTACACATTTCAAAGACTACTCAGAAAATGACAAATTACTCATAAAAAGTTAATTACAGTAATGTGAGTAAATGTAATTCATTACTTTCCACCACTGCTTGTTGCTCTGTCGCCAACTTGAGAAATATCACTACCTCTCCTCCAGAAGATGCTAAAACTTTTCTTTATTGAGGGTTTGTATATTTAATCTCTAGTCCTCTTCACCCTCAGCGCACGTTATTATCAACTTCAACTTGACATTGTTCCAACGGCAGCATATCCCAGCGCGACCATCCCTAATGAATGCTGAGGGCATTTTGAAAGACTCGGTATGTAAATGTAGTTGGTATTATGCGCTTTGATGCACTTATCCGGAAATTAACATATGCACAACAGCTGCCGCATTTCTGTGAGCATTTAGTGGGTATATACCGCTCAACGCGGCCCATTGCTCACATTTGACAGCAGAATAATTCATCGGGAATTTTCCGTTATTTTTACGCTTTATTTATTTTTATGAAACTGTTCTTCATTTTAGAATTACAACATATTTAAATGGACGTGGCTGTCATTGCTTGGCAGCGGCAGACATTTTGGTGGTATCATCGTGGTCAGACGAACAGGCAACGATGTTTGCATAACATTGTCTGGCGCAGGGTTCATAAGGTCGAGCGCCGGCCGAGGTCGTAAGGCTGAATTCCGTCGCGCAGCAGATGCCGGACTCCCACCCTAACCCAAGGCGAGGGAGAGATAAGTCGGCGACATACCCCGGTGCGGCGCTCTGCTTTGTGAACGCCAAACCTAACCCCTAACCCAGAGTGAGAGAGCGTGAGGAGTGGAGAAAGGTTGGCTACTTACCGTTGTGTGGTGGCGGTCGCATATAGAACCTTCGGTCTACAGCTCGGATTAAAGCTTTCAGGGTAAAGTGAGCATCCATGAGTAGTGGGTAGTAGAGCCTGCACCCGTTATAAAGCGTATGGCAGCATGGTAGGCAGAGTCCAATTGTTTTAAATAAGCCGGATGGAGCATGCATATAAATCACATTCGCTTTAGCAGTCAGGACGACTGCATAGGCCAAGTTTAAGTTTGAGACCCCCGTCCTCGAGTGTCCTCAACTACTGTGACGGTATTCAGGCTGAAAGCAGGTTGTGGTTGTCAAGGCGCTGAAGCGGACTCTAGAAGTGCTGTAGGGGGAGCCTGAGTGGACACGGCTAGTCAACTGGAAACACATGTCACAGCGTTAGCCGTTAACAGGCGCTTTTTGGCGGCACAGTAGCGCAGTGGTTAGCATTGCTGCCTCACAGCTAGAAGGTCCTGGGTTCGAATTCCAACCCGGACAGGTCCTTTCTGTGTGGAGTTTACATGTTCTCCCCGTGTCTGTGTGGGATTCCTCCGGGCACTCCGGTTTCCCCCACCACCAAAAACATGTTCTAGTTAACCTGCGCCAGTCAGTGCCACTGGCCAAGGCACTAGCTCACGGGCTGGAGTGGACCCCCGTGCGCGGCGCCGTGGCTGCCCACTGCTCCTCAGGGATGGGTTAAATGCGGAGGAGGAATTTCACTGTACATGCATGTATGTGTGACGAAATAACGTATCTTATCACAACGCTAGCAGACGCCGTTCACTCCGCATTGTGCAACGCATTTTACACAGTGTTGCTCACTGAGATGTCAAGTAACGTAGTATTGTACTTGAGTACATTTATATAGTATAAGTATATAGTACTTTTACAATTATTTATCTCTCTGGCAACATTTTACTTTTACTCAGTACATTTTTAAGACATGTCAATATTTTCTACTCCTTACTTTCCGAAAACAGACTCATTACTTTTTAAATATACTCTATTTTGTTTTGCAACGCCACCAATCTACAAGAACTATTAACAATAGGTAATGCAGCATAATGTAAACACAACTGCATACATCGTGTAAAATATGTATCTTTACGTTAACAACAACCTCAGATTAGTCACATACGTGACTAATCTTTGGAGTACGTTTTACTTCAGCAAACACTTGCGTACATTGCGTACGCGCGTTCATTTCAGAGCCTGTACTTTCAAAAATATGTTTTATGTTAATTTAAGTAGATATTTGGATCCATACTTTGTAATCTCACTAAGTTGCTTTTGTACAAATAGATTTTAATTTTACTGTTACAGTAATCTCTGTACTTTTTTCCATCTCTGTTGTTGCACAGTAAGGGACTACATGTAATCACATTACAAAAACATGCTAACTGTAACTGTTTTATAGTCTGCATATACCTTTTGAATCATATGTCCACTGCAGCCAGCACATATACACTCTCTCCCCTTTCCAGTTAATCCTGTCAATAAATTGGAAAAATGCAAAATGGCACATTGTGGTTGTTGCAGAAGAAGGGATGTAAATAATCACACAAAATAGCACAATTCCATTGCCTTTATTTAACACATAGTCTGTTTATTTCCAAAGCCGTGGGCCCATATAATGTGTCAGGTCTTAATACAAACACCACACAGCAAACATAGGAAAAGCACCTGGTGTGGAGGTGTAATTACTGGCATTGGTAATTATGACATTGGTTACCTTCTATTTGTCCAATTCCCCTTTGGGAAGGCAGTCACGGCAGCAGCAGGTGTTAAATATGGGAGTTCTGTGCAGCAGGGGGTCCGCCAGTCATAACAAGTCATCACAGAGGCTAGGTACGGGCACCACACCTGAGGGGCATTAGGTAATCAACTGGCTCCGCAGGTGCACAAACGCACACAACTCAGCGCATGTACACACACGCTCACCCACGTTCAGACAACGCACACACACCAGGCATCCTACACAAACTGTACAGTAAATTCTGCAGTGTTAAATATGCAGTGTCAAAGTTCATTGACTCTTTCAGAGTTATTACAACAACAGAGAGAGTTGAATATTTACTAGTGTTGGTGTTAATTTGCAGAGTTACAAGGCGCTGTGTCAATTAGACTTTACAAAGCCCCGAACCTCGTCCTCTCTCAAACTTTAAAGACCGCCATTTTCATTGCATCGTGACTCATGCGGCACCCGACCCTTAGCGCTGACCGAGGTTCGGCTCGGACCCCAGGGGTTTGGGTGACCGTAGCACTGCCGACTCGCCGTGTCGCAGGTCCTCGCATCGCAGCCTTCGTCCGCTCAGATGAAGGATACTCAATTTCGAGGTAATTTTACTCTAGAAATGTAACACAATGGAAAGAGTTAATTTAACACCAAATCTGATAAGGACCAAATACACTCAGAAACAGACTTAAATTTAACTATTTAAGTGTTGATTTAACACTGCAACATTTACTGTGTGGCTAACATACCTGCACAATCAGTAAACACACACACACATACACTCATTCACAGACACACTCATTCACACATCAGCCTTCACAAACTGGCCAGCACACTTTCACAACTTGTTCAACATATGTGAATAATGATTTATAGCGCAGTGGTTAGCATTGCTGCCTCACAGCTAGAAGGTCCTGGGTTCGAATCCCAGGCAGGTCCTTTCTGTGTGGAGTTTACATGTTTTCCCCGTGTCCGTGGGTTTCCCCCACCACCAAAAACCTGTTCTAGTTGTCCTGCTCCAGTCAAGGCACTGGCT
>OMKY01213361.1:0-24127 GCA_900302395.1 Bregmaceros cantori | reverse complement strand
TGGGATGCTGGGATTGAAACCATGAGCGACATCTGTTTAAGGAGGGGCACAATCTGGATGATGCTCCTCATCCACATTTTCACATCACAAAGTTGTGAATTGCAAATATCGCAATATCCAATAATATTGTCTCACCAAAAAAAAAAAAGTTTAAAAAAAATAGTGTAATAATCTATTATGAAACGTCTTTCAGTGTACGTTCTGAAAACAATAAAATGCACATATTTGTTCTGTTTTATATTGAATTTGGAATAATATGAATCATTCATTCATACATAGATACATACATACAGTCAAATGCCTCCTTGGTACGTACCATTAAAGATGAGTTGTCATTATTGCACACACGCTTTCAAAGACCTACTAACGACGAGGCAGATATTGTGATTGATATTTGATACTGTGGTTACATTGCCCAAACCTACTGAGTTGTAACACTTATTTTGATTGGTCAATCTGCAAGTCACCCAATAAGCAAGGGGCCAAATGTAATGCAGAGACTTCCATAGAGGTCCTCCACTCAGGACAATGATGAGCTACAATTACTGTAACAGAAAAATCTAAAATCTTGATATCCTATGAACAAAATAATCCGAAGAAATTCATAGCACAACCCTAATATTCCCAGCTTGCCAGTGAGGTGCACTCAGTCACCCAAGAGCACTCGCGTGGAAATTACCTTTTTCTTGGAAGAACTATTCCCATTCATCAATGCTGCTTACAGGACATCTCAGCCTCTTCGACCAGCCACTCGCCTTCTGTCCAGCGCTTATCGATCGACCCGAGGAGAATGCATAGCATCAATGGTCACTGTGATGTCTTTAGGTGGTCTCAGATTGTTTAACATTTGCGGAGGACAAGGTCCCACCTTAGTCACATAGACTCGGTGACCGTTTCCACTGGTGGATTTAAAAATTCAGCCAATGCACCTCTAGTAAATAGTATGCAGTAGCAGTACCATGCAAGCCAGCTCTTAAAAAGGCCAAATGAAGAAATAAACTGTGTATGTACATTTCTACTATTTTACTCCACAGTAGCTCAGTCTGTTACGACAGTGCACTACAAAGTACATATATGTGGAGAGTCGTGAGTTTGATACTCCACACCGACAGCTTTGTCGCATGTCTTCTCCCCCTTCTTTGCCCCTTTCCAGCTAATTCTAAATAAAGCTGAAGATCTAAATGGGCTGCAAAGAATTCATTCAGTATATGACTGCGATGGGAAGCAATGTCACGCTCTATGCTGAGATCGAAGTCACAGCTACAAGACCACATATGGGGCTGGCTTGGAGCAGTGGTCTCACTTGCTGCGCCACAGGGTCAGCACCTCTCCCAATGTTTTTTTTTTTTTTTTTAATGTTGTGGTGGTAAAACTTGGCCCACACACCTTGTAAAGGCCAGAGAGGTATTTAAAGCCTCATCAATCGAGGATCTTTTCACAAGATTGTTTATTATATTGGTCAAGAAGTCAAGACCAAGTTGCACTGGACAACTTCACCCCATCAGGCACAATGACTCCACCATGACCCCTGCACATTGGTAAAAGGACTTTGTTGACGTCGTGAGACCGATGAAAGTTGTTGCATTCCGATGCGGCTCATGACTCCCCCCCCCCGGTTGGCAGTGTTCTCACTGGCCATTTACCATCCATGCTCGTAGGAGGAGAGGAAAAAAGGGAAGCAGACTCATTCTTCACCGAGGACAAATATGGCCTGTCGAAGGCCCCTCCCCTGCCTCAGCATGCAGAGTTTGCACGTTTTTTTCACTAATGATTTTTTTTTTGGGGTTTGTTTGTCGCAGAAGTAAAATCCTTCAAAGGGTAATTATCCATAGCACTTTCTCTCTCTGTCTCTAAAACGACACGAGCATGAGACAAACACAGAAGGTTCGCTCAAGTAAAGCTGTCAGTCAAGCTTGGCTGGCTTCGCTGTGAGTTGCAGAGCGGATGCATGCTCTCTCTCTTTCTTCGAAGTTAATTTCAAACACGCAGGACAAGACGACGCACAAGATATTGTGAGAGACAAAAATATATCCAGAATAATCACATGATTAAAAAGGAAAAAGAGTAAGCAGCAGAATGGTGCAGGTTCCTTTGAAGAACGCATGGATTTCACAGTTTTTCAACATTAAAAAAAAAAAAACTGGGTCACATTAATTGTATAGATTGATCCCAAAAAATAATATTTGATTGCATTGTCTAAACCTAAGATAAACTACATAAACAAATTGAATTAAATCAGGCACTCAAAATAGCTATTTGAAATATCAATTTAGATTCTTCAACAACAAAAGAACAAGAGTTGATCACTTCTCAAACCAAGACATTATAATTAATACATTCCATAATATTTTAAGCATTCTATTTTCAACAATTATGTCCATATCGTTTCAAATTCATCAGAATCACATATAGTATATATGTGATAAGCAATAGGCGGTAGCGTCAGCACAAAACTGGCAAGACATTTTTTCTTATTTCTAAACCAGTGAACGACCGAGCACACAAGCCTTCCACAATGCAAATCTGCTGGCTGATCTGGCCGATCAGTGAGCAGAGCCAGACATACCCACTAGCGACAACTATTGTTGAGCTGGTGCTAAGCTGGTGCTAAGGGAGAGAAAGAGAACATGCATTTCTTCTTTCCCAAATGGACGCCACCACCAGCTGCGGTCCACTCGGACGCAGGAAACAAGAGCCACACAAGTCTGCGCAGCCACAGGACACATGCTACCGAAAGCAGCGCTATGGCTGTCAAACTAAAAAAAAAGGAATAGGATTTGAAATTTGAATGATTTTAATTGAGGAAATTTAATAAAAGTTGATTTTGCAGTATATCTGCCTAAATAATTGATGGATCATTAATCCGTGGGAATTTATTGTTGAGTATGTTTTGTAGTTGAGTAATTACAATGAATCAAGTCAGGTGGATTGCCCTAAAGTAGGTCACTGCCTAATCTGGGTCACCTAAGCCCCAGTGGCTCTTGCCTAAAGTAATGAATATCTAAAACTATGGTGAAAGCAAACTATGGTAATATATCTAACATTAAGTTCAACTGTTCAACACTACATTTCACTGTCCGTCATTAGACTACTGACTGACCAACATTAGGAAGCTGCAAAAAAAGTCCCACATTAGCACAAGCCACCCTAATTGTCTCATCACAGAAGAAGAAAGCATTATTTTTCGTTATTATTAGTTAAAGATCAAGTCACTAATGATTCCAATAAATGGGCAACTATTCAAGAATTAAAGTCAGTGTCAGTTACAGCTAAGGCTGTATGATTTTGCTTAAAAATAAAAATCCAGATTTTTATGTCTGAAACCTCACTTTCAGATTTGACTCAGATTTTCTTAAGAGCAGAAAAGCCCACATCAAATAAAGACTTGTATCATTCAAAATATATTTTTTTGAATTCCAGATATCTCACACTTGAGCAATGGATTAATATAGTCATACTCTTAAAATATACAATTTCATGAATTGTATAAAATATATCTAAATAAATCAAAATATAGTGGTCAATAGTAGTAGTAGTCAATAGTTGTTTAGTAGTCAATAGTGGTTTACAACACAAGCAGCAAAATCACAGTGACTCATCGTGTTGCCGTACTAAATCAGTTACATCGATATTCTGCAATTATCCAAGAAAACATTTTAAAAAATATTTGAAAAACCTCATATAATAATCCGATTTAGAATTCAAATTGTTTTGTTTTTTGCACAGCTGCAGTTGCAGCCCTACTAAATAGACGAGTTCCAATTGATCATCAGTGAACTTTCACTCCCCCCCACCCCCCACCCATTTTGTTCTCCCGCTCGCTGCTCAGTGATACAGCATGATCCAATATTTACAATACAGGTGAGACACCAGCTGGTCTGCGCCATGTTTGTCCGACTCAATTTTGTGCTGAAGCTGTGCAGTCTGCTGTCGGTTTAAACAGACTGCTATCGATTTGTGGGATTTCAAAATCCATTCTGTTCCACGTCTGTTGTCTAGTAGACGCCCTCTCAGCCTCACCAAGGTGCTGTACAGCAGGCCGCCCTGACACAAATTGATGAGGAATAATTGGCTGGTCGGCCTTGCAAAGCACACTGCTGTAACTAACCATTATTTTATTTTTGATTAACATCAATTTCTGAAACACTAAAATGTTGCAAACCAGAGACCTCATACCGTGATGCGATCAAGTGATATAGTTGAAGAGATATATGGCAATGCAATGTTGGACCTGGCTGGAGTCAATGATGCTACATCCAAATATGAAATGTGAAAATTACAAATATGAAACATAATGGCAATATTCCATAAAGATATTAGTACATTGTTAATATGTTATACCTTGCCCTACCCGGGTGCTTACCAAATGTCCAGTCAATCTCCAGTTGTTTTATCCATGACCTGGTAGTAATGATTACCATTATTTAGGGCACATATTACAACATTTACAATGTGGTGTCATTCAACTAAAATGTCATTCAATGTCATTCAACACCATGCTAGCCGACACCTCACGCAGCGCCAAGCTAGCTGCTCGTCTCCAGTCTCCTAGTGTTCTAGCCCTGTAGGCAGCCTCATCACCAATCATGTTCCAGCCTCAGGTCCGATGTACAAGTCACTCAGTGCTTAGCTTAGAACCCCACTCCTCTCTCATCTCCTTCTGAGCCACATGAGCAAAAAAAAAAGCGCCCGCAAGCAGACGGAAGAAGCTTAAGAAGGAAATGCAAATTTCGAGACAGTAACAGTGAAGCCTTCAAACGCGTGAGCTGCCAGAAATACCCTGCTCTCCACACAGCCCGGCATTCATCAGAGGATATTCAGGAGGGGGAACACGGAGCCCGATTGCCTTATTGAGAGTGAGTTCCCGCAATTTTCAGAGCGTCCGTGGGAGGCAAGGACACTAGGGGGAGGTGAGTGGAGTTGGGGTGATGAGAAGAGAGAGAAGGTGTGAAGACAGAACGTACAGAGAGAGACAAAAACAGAGATAAGCGAGTGACTGCAGGAGAGACAGAGTGATAAAAAGAGAGGTAAGAGAGACATAGAGAGGGACATGCAGAGAAAAAAAAGGGGAGAGTGAAAGGACAAGGAAGAGATAGATCTACAGAAAGAATGACTGACCCCTTGAAATACAGACCTCTCAATTTGATGCAGGAACATTTTCAGAAGCATAGGCCTTTTTTCACAAAAAGGTTGAACTACATCATAAGCAGGGACGTCCACTGCTGTCTTATGGCCACTAATGCAACTGCCTGCAACTGCATTTCCCGGCAGTCGCATTAGTGTACACTGGCCACCAATGCAATGGAACGGTTGCATGCAGTTGCAGATAGTTGCAGGCAGTTGCATTGGCCATTAACATCAACAATAACAACACCAATAACAAAGGTTAAACATCTTTTCACAAAGGATATGTAAATAATTATCAAGGTAATTATGCTAACTGTCATGTTAGCTGTCATGGAGGTGCAGGTATGGCTGTCTAAGGGCGTTGGAGAAACACTCAGGCTTGTGCCAGTTGTTATGACAATGGTCAATGGGAGGGGAATAGAATTCCACCACAATTGCGTATTTCTGCCTGAAGAACACAGATGAATGTTGGTGGAACTATGGTAAAGGCAAACTATGGAAATGTGCCTAGCATTAACTTCAAATGTTCTACACTACATTTCACTGTCTCACATTAGGCAACTGACTGTTCCACAATAGGAAGCGGCAAAAAATTGCCCACATTAGGACAATCCATCCTAAATGAAATCATAATTATTAATCATGATTATGGAACAAAATGACACAACTGAATTGTCACTTCTTTCAAATAAACTATTTTCAGTGCAGGATGTAATTTAAAATCACAAAATTAAATATAACTAACAATGTACTCTGTAAGGAACAAACAACTGAAGTATTATAGCATGAAGGTAATAGTTTACATATAAACAAAATAAAACTGAAATGCAATTATCCAATTATTAATTGTTAATTCGCTATCATAAATCACAATTTTCATGTTCCCTAATCAAGGGCACCTTTTGATAAAAAAATTGTACAGCCTTATATGCAACAGTTCACCAATCGATTATTCCATTTTGCTTCTCGCTATGAAGTGAAAGTTGAAAAAGTTATAACATCATCGTCTTCTTCTTTGAAGCACAGACTTCAATGAAACCAGCTGGCTGCTGCTCAGTGCTTCACAGAAGAGCTGTGATTTATCATGCCTGGCCACAGCTCACCACAATACACACATTTGGGCGTACAAAGAAAATACTGCACTAGTTTAATGTTCTATTTGCTTTGCATTGCTGTGCGTGGCATTAAACTGTGAGTATGAGCCGAAGGGGGGTTGGGTTGCATAGTGATTTACTGCACAGCTGATACCTCACTCAGAGCTATTGAACCCGGGTCTCTGGTATTCAAGGTGTCAATGGCAAGGCCACACTTTAACCGTGACACTATGTTATACCCATTGAACCATCCTACACCACTCAGTAGCAGGGCTGTACAATTTTATTTTTGTCCATTTTTTTTCAGTCCATTCCGAGCATTTTTAGCTTTCTTCAGGATTAGTATCCAAAGAACTCGGGCAAAAATGGCTAAAGGAAACTCATCCATTCCATCTCAACAACCAATCTCCTCATCATCTGTAACTCACGGATGAATGCTTTTATTTAATTCACCTTTCTTGACCTCCCCAGGGACTACAAATGAAAATTAGCCGTTGGCTAACTCTGGCCCATTTACATGATTTTCCTCATGTTGATCAATGAGCACTGTCCCTGTTGTAAATAAACGAATAAATAAATAAATGAATAAATAGTTGGAAAGGGGCAGAGAAGCGGGAGGAGAAATGCGGCAAAGCTGTCGTTAGACGCTCCATGTATATGTGCTTTCTACAGAACTGAGTAGCTGAGGAGCACAATTTTGAAAGAAAATAAAATCCCCTTTTTTATTACATATTTACACATTTCTTTAATTTCATTAGGGAGAAAATTAAGGTTTAAAACAGAATGCCAGCATTCTTTCTAGTTCAAATTATGTGAGTTTCCGTATTTTAATATGTTACATCAATTTTTTTTTCACTTACTAAAGGTGTTAAGTGTTAATGTTAACCTCATCCTTGTATGGTCAGAACCCTTGACCTAGGTGCAAACAGTACATAAAAACAAATCATTCACTCAAATCCATTCTCGCCCCTCTCCAGCTAATCCTGAACAAAGCTGAAAATGGTCTGAATCGGTCGACAAAACAGATACAAAAATAGGGATTCAGTGTTGCCGCACTGAAAAGCTCACTTAACACAACAACAATGTTGTGTACTGAAGCTAGTGAATAACAAAACCCATAATGTACAACCTTTTTAAACATACTTTTTCTTTTTTAATCCTCTAGATTAATAATCGTTTCGATTTTGAATGAAGCACCACATTTCCGTTTTATTGACAGGGTTAGTGTGAGGGTGGGACGAAAGAGTGGGGAAGCAGACCTGCAGCATACTTACGTAGGTGAAGGGGAAGCGATCTCAAGACAGCTGCGTGCTCTGTGAGACTAAGCCAGAGGCACAACACTGTATGGGGCAGGAGGCTGGGGTCTAACTGACTGCCGCCACAGAGCCAGCCCCTGTGAGATTACATTTACTGGACTCTCTCAGCTATCTATTGCCTTCACGGGCAGCCTGGCTGCTGGTCACAGGGTCTATGTGTAATGCCATTACAACGCCCCCCACCGTCCTCATGGTGGCGGTGTGACAGTTTAATTCTACTAATATAGCAGAGTGGATTGTGTGCTAGCCAGGGTGCCTGCACTGAAAGGACATGAGCGATGCTGTGGCACGCCGATGCCTTGTACCGCTGACTGGCCCCCGGCTCTCAGAGACACTTGCTTGTAAACAGTCTGCAGTTGGTTTAATAATGAAACAAATTACATCATTGATCAGTTGTTTGGAATAATCTGAATTGTGTCTGAATCTTATTTTGCATATTTTGGTCAGACTGGCAGGAAAACTAGTCAGACCATACCCACAATGAAGTTATACCATTCATTTACCGTTTAACCGACTGCGCCTGAATTACATTTTAATGACCAAGCCTAAAGTGAACTCTAGATGGCCTATCCCAGCAGTAATAGTGAAAATGTACTGCCAGAAGACACACGCACACACACACACCTCCAAAAGGTTTTTCATTGACTAGAACTGGCACAGAAAACTGCAGCGAGCCGCGGGCCCGATGTGAAACTAGACCTGCGCGGGCGCGCACTGCCTGAAGCCCGTACGGTAATTTAGCGCTGAAGTGCACGGCGCCGGCGTTCAGAAAGCCGCACTCCCCCGGACTGCAGATCATGACGGGGAGCTCTGGAGGTATAAAGTAGGCTTTATGTAATCGGGACGACCCCAAAGTCAGCTTCATACCTTCTCTCAGCCCCGGCGTCGGCACCGCCGCCACCCTAATATACCATTCATCATTGAACACACAACCCCCGAGGCGGCACTTTCCAAAGCATGCAAAATAGAAAATGGTTACAACGATGACTCGAGGATAAATTGTAATTCTCAGTCAGGCAGGGCAGAGGGAGTCGGGGAGCGCAGCGGCGGGCGGAATTAATTTTGGGGAGTTTTAGAGCACCTGATGCTGTTTGATGGAGGTCCACAAAGGGCTTTTACGATGGTGTAATCCAAGACTCTGGCGTTAAATTTGAGTCGCCAACGCCGTTAACTTTTATGTGGCCCCGGGCCCTCCCCTACCCCTACCCACCTCCAGTGTGGTCACACACCAGCAGCACACACAGCGGAGGCACGACGCACGCACATAAAATACACACACACATACACATTCTAAAAACATACACACGCTAATACACACAACAAGCAGCTGATGGGTTTGTGCATCACGACACCGCAGCATTAAATTGCACTATGAGCGAGGCGGATTACACTATTAGAGACGTTATTCGCATGTGTGTGTGTGTGCGCATGTGGGACTTTGTGCGCCTGTGTGTGTGCGCGTGTGTGTGTGTGTGGGGAGGGGTGGATGAAACTCCAATAAATTCTCCTCCTGGCATGTCTCCATAGGTACCAAATTGCCATGGATGGGGACAATTGTGCATTGTGCCCGGGGAATCATGTATTCCGTATATAGAATGAAAAACAATTACGAATGATATTAATGGACAGAAAGATCGACCAATGAGGTTTTTCAGTTATGTGTGGTAAAAAAAAGGCTTATCAGTTTGGGCGGCTTGGACTAATCTTGTGTAGGTCCAACCCAACACCAATGTGGGGCAGTGTTTTGTTGGTATATTTGCCATTTATGAATAACCAAATTTGACAATATTTAAAGTTGTAAAGATTAATCTCTTGTAATTGTTGCTTGCCGCAATTATTTTGGGTATTTTTCTCAAGAAAAAATATCCATTGATTAATCGACTAATCGTTTCAATAATTACCAACTACTCGACTACTGAAATAATCGTTAGTTGCAGCCCTATTATATACATATCTCATATCTCCCATACAGGCCTGTGGCTTAGACTCGCAGCTGTCCTAAGATTGCTTCCCCTCACGACGTAAGTATGCTGCAAGTCTGCTTCTATGCTCTCTCTCTCATCCCCCTTTACACTAACCCTATCAAGAAAACGGGAAAACGGCGCTTGCGCCCCCAAAAATACTTTTCCATGTGCACTAGTTTCATCAGTTTTGTGTGAAACAGCTAGATGTCCAAGTCGATCCCACGATAAAACAGATTATGAAGAGATTAAATTTGTTCAACTTGTGGAAAATAAATTGATAATTCCCTCTGTGTGTTCACAGAGAATTGTTATTTTATTTTACACAAAAATTCACAATATATTTTTTCCCATAAACACACAATAAATACAAACAAAATAATAAAAGTTCATGAATGCATGTTTATAAACATTATATAATTCTAATTTCACAATGAATACGGTAAAATTCAGTATAATGAAAATGTATGTGTCATCATATTAATTAGCAACAACATGTTCTATCCCATTATTCGATTCATCATTGGATATTTTCATTATTTTTCATAACATTCACATAATACATACACAACATATTCAAAAGCTGCAGCTTTGTTTTTGTAAACCTGGAATTACATTATCCCCAAAATACGATACAATCTGACTGAATAATTGCTAAAATATAATTCATTTCCGAAGACCCTGATGAGGCTGAATCATGTGAGGCATGCAAGCTTCGTGCAGCGGCATCCTCAGAACTAACTCCAAAATTTCTAAGAAGTAATTACGCCGTGCCCTGTGGAGTGCATTCATTAGTACTGCAAGCCACAGGTGTCTCGCACTTGGCCTGATTGAATCTTGTGTTGGAGCAGAAAAAAAAAGAGAGCGAGAGAGATTATGCTTCGCCGCTTGCACGTTTTCACTTGAAAACATAATCAGAAAGTGAGAAAAACTCTTGAGCAGTTGCCTATTAATTCAACTTCACTCGTCTTGCTAATGAATATGTGCGTTCGTAAATTTGTAATATACTTAATATGCTTTCTTGCTTTGGCAACAGACAGTGATGTTTGTACTAAATTACACTAAGCTAAGTTATAGTAACTGAGAGGTACTTTTCTAATCTGAAAATCGGATGTGATAAAACATATCTTTGCTAAGATGACAAGCATGTATTCATACACAAGAGATGAAAAGACAATTAAGGTTATAATTGATAAACATTTTATTAAACTTTTCTGGATACATTTTTAAATTGTTTGTACTGTATAAAGATGTGATTTTTTTTCTCAAAAGGAATGCAATTTATCTTTTAAAAAATCAATAAAAGACATAAGTATAGAATTCTTTATTTACTTGTGATTTTTTTCAGAGTTCTGGCTCTGTGCCGCAGTCACTAAGACACCCGCATCCAGCACATACATGGTGCCCCTTGCTGACCTTGCTGCAATGTCTTCCCCCAACCTCTCTCGACCCTCTTTCGAAAACTAACTGTCAATCAAATGGAAAATGGTTCTTAAAAAATATGAACTAAATCTGAAATTGAGGCTTCAGATATAAAAAACAGGTTTGTGCAGCCCTATTCCATTCAGATTTTAATGTAACTTATTTGTAGTGTGAACGACACAATTCAAACCAGATTGAGATCAAGTTCAAATCACGAGTGAAGTTACTTCAGAGCTGCACAGTGAATGTGGCTTGAGTTACTTTTTTAAGTTAGTGCACCGCAGACAGTAGCTCAGTCTGTTAGGACAGTGCACTAAAGGGGACATATATGCAGAAAGTCATGAGTTTGCCTCCCGTGCTGCGTGTCTCCTCCTCCCTGTTCTAAAACGAATCTGCTTTGAGTGAGATTCAAGTGATTCACGCTGAAGTCACATTCAAATGAAAATGGGTCGCTGTGATGTGCCATGTGAACACGGTCAGTATGAGACCCACAATTCATTATTGGTAATCTTTGCATCTTTTCTCTGCGGAGAGAAAAGACGCACCGGCACAATCCATGTTGAGACAATGACCGAGCACTATAATGACTAGTGCTGCTCAGGCATGACATTGGAGGCTCGGAAAACGATTAAAGCAGCACAACTTTTCGCTAGTGAGTCTCTAGGTAGAAAGACCACTAAACTCACAAAATAATAAAACGGACAATGCATTTTATAGGTTCTTTAGTATCTATCTGGGGTATGCTGACAACAAGTCGGCAGCACAAGGTTTCCATTTCCCCTTTTTTCATACCAATGACCTCCATATATGTCCTACAAAAATATGATTATTGCCAATGAGGTCAAACAATTTTTAGAATTTAAAAAAGTGAACACAATCCTCATCTACTGCAATGCTTAGATATATTTTTCACTGGGTTTTGGTGGGCTTTTAAATATTGGTTCAAATTTCTGGCCATGGATAGCAATGAAAAGGTTGAAAATGTTTTAAAAGTTGGCAAGTGGAACATGTTAATTGATTCCCCTTAGTTTAGATTCCCCTTAGAAGGGGGCGAGAGAGTGGGTAAGCAGATCTGCAGCATACTTATGCCAAGACTGGAATTGATTAAGCCACAGGTACAAGAGTGTATGGGGTTGGAATAAGTGGTCCAACCGACCATGCCACAGTGCCAGGCATTTCATATCTTATTTAGTTGTTTGTTTGACCAACTTGTGGGTCGAGATCCACAGTTTGCAAAAACACCTTGTCTAATGCACCCAGCTGGCTCAAGCTCCACATACAGACAATAGCCTCCTGCCCCATGGGGCATCCTGGCTGGAAATACTTGAAGTATTACTATCATCGGTTCAGTTAAGCCCGCACCTCCAAAAAAATGATGAAATGCGGCTCCTTCGGACTGGCAGTGATCCTCCTGTGTGAATGGAGCCAGGGTAGAAAAAAAGTGATTGCTCTCCGAGCCTTGCAGCTTCAAACCCTAGTCTTTGAAGTGGAGAAGCAGAGGGTACTGTTCTCCTGTCTGGTGGGGGCAAGAAGCAATATAGGATCCCCGTCTTGTTTTCCATGCCTTGTGGCAACATTGGTCCTCTCCCGAATCTCCCCATCCCCGGAGAACAACACGCCGGCTTTTTATCAGTCAGCCGGCATGATCCACTCAGGATGGCCTGCCAGTTGGCCTGAAAGTAATGCCAAGAACATGATGCTCATGTACACATATAATAACATAAAGAGGCCAGGTTTAGACGGGGCACTGAGGAATGTAGCCTAACAGATACAGCCCAGGTGAATGGAAGCACTCGGAATTGGGCTGTAGACCTGTAAAGTTTTGCAATAGAAATATAGGTGACAAATAGAAATATGCAGTTGTTGTCGACTGCTAAAGGGATGTGAATTGTACAGTGTGCTTCCCAGAGTGTTGGCAAGTGTTTGTGCAAGTCTTGAAATATGTTATGCGTTATATGGAATTAAATGTATAAGGTTTTTTGCGTGGCGGACACACTGTATACTGTATTTATATCCCCTACGCTCTGCGTTTCGGGGATATAAATACGGTATCAAAGTATAATTATTTGGAAATATAATGCAATAAATGCATGCCACTGAGATATAATAATACAAGACTTGTTGTATTGGTATCAGCCAAACGAGTCACAAAATAATGGGCAAAAAGGAGAGATTGTGAGGGAGAACGAGAATTAGAAAGAATGGCAAATTTTCTTGCTTATTGGATGGCTAATACAATTTTAATTTCTCTTAAGGATTGCAATAGTGATATTGCAGTATTGCATGTTTTTATCATAGTGTGATCTCATTGAATATTAAACACCCCTGTATATATTTGTAAAGGATTACACCTTTAAAAAAAAAGTATGTCCTGTGGAAACAATCTCCATAGCTAGCTCACTGCCTCCCCACCACCACAGCTAGCTCACTCTGCCTCCCCACCACCACAGCTAGCTCACTCTGCCTCCCCACCACCACCACAGCTAGCTCACTCTGCCTCCCCACCACCACCACAGCTAGCTCACTCTGCCTCCCCACCACCACAGCTAGCTCACTCTGCCTCCCCACCACCACAGCTAGCTCACTCTGCCTCCCCACCACCACCACAGCTAGCTCACTCTGCCTCCCCACCACCACCACAGCTAGCTCACTCTGCCTCCCCACCACCACCACAGCTAGCTCACTCTGCCTCCCCACCACCACCACAGCTAGCTCACTCTGCCTCCCCACCACCACAGCTATAGCTCACTCTGCCTCCCCACCACCACAGCTAGCTCACTCTGTCTCCCCACCACCACGACAGCTAGCTCACTCTGCCTCCCCACCACCACATCTATAGCTCACTCTGCCTCCCCACCACCACAGCTAGCTCACTCTGCCTCCCCGCCACCACCACAGCTAGCTCACTCTGCCTCCCAACCACCACCACCACAGCTAGCTCACTCTGCCTCCCCACCCCCTTCCCTGGGGAGACAACACACCGGCTGTGTATGGCCTTCAGCCCAATGATCCCCTCTGTGGTCTGCTTGCCAACACCTGAAACTAACGCTTCTTTCTTTTGCATCATGTTTGGGAAGATGATACAGTTGCCGTGGCTGTGATGCTGAAGTTTGCTGTTTCTGCTAGGACTACGCAAAAACAGTGAGAAAGTTCTCTCTGTGAGGCATTAAATAATGGTGACTATGCCATTATTCTCGTCAAAGGCAACAATTAGTCGGGTGTTCAAGTCTTGTCTTGAATATCTGCTACCAAACCAATTTTGAGATAACAATAGTACTAATGTTCTAAAACTATATGCAGAGAATAATATTTATCGTAGGCAAACAATATTTTATTCAATGACTATATTAATCAATGTAATTCATGCTAGAATACTCAATTACTAAAATAGTTGATAGCTGCAGCCCTAATCTGCCTGAATTGGCTCTTTTCCCAAGCAATAAAACTAGTTAAGCCTCAATGGTGTACACCAATGTTGCCCTTAAGCAATTAGCTACTTTTAAAAATGACGGTTGACTAGTTTTCTAAGAATCTTGTCAGCCGGTGATAAAACAATGTGATATTGAATCACCATAGAGCTGTTCCTTGATCTTGATGATAACCTGTTATGAACTTTAATTTATATGATTAGACTGTACACACACTAAAGCACAAACACACAAGCAACAGCTTTCTCACATCCAGCTCTAGAGCTTCAAAACCACCACTGGCAACAGAGCGACACGTGGAACGCCCTGCCTTTCCAGTTGTTCATTGGTGGTTATTCCTGCTTCTTTAAATCAAACAAGGACTGTCGTGTGAAAGTCGTCGTTCCAAAGCAGAATTCACAGTCTGTGGACTTGAAGTGGAATTCAGTGTGATCGATACATTTTGTGGAGGAGTGGGATGTGTTTGTGGGGATAGCCTAACCAAAAACCACTGGCCTGCGCTGCAGAAAAGGTGTAATGCGGACATTCAGATCTAAGGCTTCACAAAATTCATAATTGAACATGCCATTTCAATGTTCAGTTTGACACCTTTACGCTAGGTTTCCACAGCTTTGCTCACGTATACGTACTATACGTGCGGTAAACGTGCGGTTGAAAAATATTTCTGCAGTGGAAACCTAGCATTAGAGTCAACCCATCATAGAGAGTTGAACACTGTGAAAAACAGTAAGCTGGATGAAGCTGGTGTGGAGCTGGAGGAGGCGGTCTAACCAACCAAGTTATTTTTCCGGCGTAAGCGCCACTTGGGATGAGAACAATCAGAGGAAGACATTGCAGAAATGTCGGCGAGGGGAGGATAACTGGATGCTGGATACAGGTGTCTTACCGACTGCGCCACAAGGCCAGCCCCAACAAAATAAATTACATGCCCATGTCTGAGCTGCTGTGTAACAGCAGATGGGGTAGTAATAGTTCAACATAATCAATGATAACTGTCTTGATTGGGTTAGCTGGGACAGTCAGTGTGCCTCAGAGACAGTGTGAGGCACAGAGAGTCATTGAGAGATTAATCTGAGTCACATGTCAGGGCCACTTGTGAAACGTCTGTAATTAGGGACATAATGGAGGCTCACGATGCTCTCCCCGAGGCCACATCTTCAACCCCGTCAGCGTCCAGTTATATATATAGCAGCGCTCCGCCGTTAGCCCCTCAGCACCGCCACACGTTCCACTGTAGGGGGTGTGGCAAGCCATCACATCGTTCAAATGACCACATGCAATCAAGCTACAAGAGAGACCAGGAGGAATTGTGTGTTGGTCTGTTTCGCTTTGTAGCACAATATAAGAGTGTCAACTTCCTCAAAATATGATTCAAAATGCTGATGAAATGAAAATTCTATACTGGCTGTGTCCGAAATCGCTCCCTACCCTCCATATAGTGCACTATACGGGGTGCACGCCATTTTGTAGGGGTGTCTGAATTCTACATGTACCCTATGTGGTGCACTGAAATTATCCCACAATGCACCGCAAAAAGTAGTGAGCATCAGATGTACCCTAGACAAAGTAATATAACCCATAATGCATTGTAAAAATTACCTAAACTTCAAAAAATGGCACGGTGGAAGTAAATAGCGACCGACCACGGCAAATAATTATAAATGTAAGTACTTCGGACTTTTTGTGATGATTGTTGAATTTTATAATTATACTTTATAATTATAATTTATAATCATTTTGACGGCGCCAACTCCAGTGTCCGAAATCTCGGCTGTTGCTGTTGAGTGCACTGTAAGTGAGTGCACTATATAGGAGGTAGGGAGTAGGGGATAGGGAGCGATTTCGGACACAGCCACTGTCAAAACATCTGTAAAATCTGTAAAAAGCCCCAATAATTGGGGCTGGATTTGTGGCGCAGTCGGTTAGACCGCTGCATTCAGCACCATACAGTCTTGTGCCTGTGGTTAGGATGCTTCCGCTCATCAGCATAAATATGCTTCAGGTCTGCTTTCCCACCCTCTCGCCCTCCTTCCCGCTAACCCTGTCAATAAAATGGAAAATGGAGCTTTCTCCCCCAAAAAAATAAAATAAAACCCGAGATGTAACCACTCTGTTTTTCCACACTAATGGCGTCCATGTTCAAATGTTCGTTCACTTTACACAGTAGTGCAATAATACTGTAAACAATTGATCCCATTCATCATTTTCTGGAGAACATTTTTTAAAATGGTTTGCATAGTATAAACATGTGTTGTTTCTTCTCAATATGCTCAATTTAAAAGGAAACAGTGAACATGGTGGCCACTAGGCGGCATCACAACCATAACACGTCTTCTCACAAGAGACTACAAACACAACTACAGTACGTTAATAAATATGACATGAGTGAGTGTTAATTCGTAATGTCAACCTCATTCCGCTACATAAGCAGTATGGAGGCCATTTAGGGAGTCATGGGTCGCACACTCGGTTTCCGGCCATTTTTAGGGCATCATCCGTGCCACCTTAAGTGCACTGCAATTTAAACAACAACAACTCTGGAGAGCGTCCTGCACACTACAAATAGTGCACCAAGAGCACAAATGCGCCTTTTGAAACGCAGTATCTGTTTAGCATGCATGTAGGTTGATTCCCATGCATTTGCTGTGGTCTGCCCACTCCGAGTGGTTTCTCATCCAAGAAACCGGAGTTATGTCCATTGGCATGCATATGCACTCACCTAGCAGCTACTGTTTACACTTGTAATTCATTTAAAGAACACCATGCTGTATTCAATATATTAACCAGTCCATTGGCTGCTCCCGCTGAAGGGCCGCCCTCAGATATGAAGTGCAAATAACCATGGAAGACATTAGGGAATGCTGTTGGCGTCGCTCGGGGATTTGCCTGTGATTTACTTTGCTTTTGCTTTCGGTCATGCTTTGTCCATGACTCGATGACGAATGGATGGAATATGAAGATGCATATGTGTGCGTGTGTTACTTTAAAAAAAGGGGGAATGTGATATTTTTCATCCTTGCCCTCATTTTTTCTCATCTCAAAATAGTTACATAAGTGTGTGTGTATGTATGTGTGTTTTTAAGTTTAGCATTAAAACGTGAGACAAAAATCCTTTTGTGTAACTATTTGGGTATTTTACATTACAATTCCCATCGCTCATTAAGATAATATACTATACCTACCCTTTTGCTTTAAGCTCATAAATCCCACTAACGCAGGGAGGCAAAACATTGCTTTACAAAAGACCCGATTCACACGCTATTTATAATTTCTATAATAATAAGTGTGTCTGCCAAGCAGGCGTGGGAAAACAATTCTGCACAGCAATGTTGAGATTGACTTTGAAATCGAATGACAGAAACATTCATGACTAATTAAGGAATTGATTTTCATTTATGAGCTGAGTCATCGTCCGTAACGATGATTATCGATAAATGAAAACTAATTACATTTTAATTTAGATGACACAAACTGCACCTATCAAGAAGGAAAGTTGGGCAGGTAAATTCAGGTCAGTATCATGTCACATACTATGTTCATGGGGGCAATGATAAAATTGATTAATTGATGAGACACCATTATTGAAATCACCCGTGATAGATAATTTCATTGTTTCGAACGTCCTCCACTCAAAAAAATATGTTGCTCCCAATGTCACTCGCCATTTCCAGCACCGTGGCCTGGCCCATTCTCTTTGATACTGAAAACTGCTGATGCAAAGAGCAACCCAAAGGTCACAATAAAGGGGCATCCATTGTATGCCCTGTATAGTGCCTGTATCTTAGTTCACAATCACAAGTTTGCCTCCCCTTGCCAGCATTGCTGCAGGTCTGCTTTCCCCGTTCTCTCATCCCACTTCCACACTAGCCCTATAAATAAAATGGGCAAACGGTGTTTGATTAATAATCATTCCTGTTCTAGAGGCGAGAAAAAAAAGACTATCATTATTAACTATGTACATCAATGAAAATTGATGATTATTTGTAATCATTAGTTGCAGCCCTAGATATGTTTAATGTTTGTAATGCACCTATACTTGAATTGTTTCCATACGCTACAGACATAGCATTGGGCGGATTCAAACCATTTGTGAATGTGTAATAATGTGTTATTTTGGGTGACTGAGTTGATTCAGACACTTCACGTAGCGATTCAAAAGATTAAAATAATTTGCCCATCACTCTTGAGTCCTTGCGCGAGGAAGGCAAAGAGAGACAGATAAGACAGGGATAGAGGGAGTGAGATTGATGGGGGAAAGAGAAAAAAAGAACAACAGCGCTGATTGGTGTGGGCAGGCGCACAGAGAGAGTAGTGATGACGAGTTTATTACATCACCCTATAGTAAATACTGAATATACTACTGCTTAGAAGGTAACACTTTGGGGGTCTGCGTTGGCCGAGTGGCTATGGACACCACACCTAACGCGACCCCATTCATGTTAATGGCGCTGTGTCTACCGCAGCGTCTGCAGTGTCGCGAGTTTGACTACGCTCGTCGACTTCTCTGCAAATCTCTTCAACCCAGTTTCCGACTAATCCTATCCAATAAAGATGGAAAAACGGCGTCAGAAAGTAACACTTTGGTATCCTTAACATACCCTGGTATGTGACTGCTAAGGGTGTGTCCCTGAAAACAAAGCTAATAAGCTAAAAATCCATCCACCCGGTCAGAGGTTATGGACTAAACAAAAATGTGGCCATCTGGAGGTCGTCGATGACGATGTGGTTAAGGACAATAGAAAAAGGCCCGCATTCATAGTAATGGCGCTGTGGTTTAGATCAGCTATTCCCAACCGGGGGGGCCCCAACAGGGGCTCGCGGACCCCATGGTGGGGGCAGGGTCCGCGAGCCCCTCAAACGTACGATACACTTTCCCGCATCCGATGAACTTCAACGCATCCGATAGATAAACCGTCACATGTCCGATAAAACTTCCACGTGTGTGTCACTGTGTGTGTCGTGTGTCACTGTGTATGTATATGTGTACACACACGTCGTGCAGCACTTCTCCCGCTGCTGCCACCGCTGCACCGGACACCGACAACACCACTCACGCACGCTAGGGCATGTCACACGGACGATCAGCCCCTTGTCTGCTGCGGGTCTCATCCCCAGCGACTCGACCGCTGATCGAAGTCGCCAACAGCCACCACGCCGGGATCACAGCGAGCTTCCCCCCGCAACGGATCCGTACACACACAACGGATCCGTACACACACAAGCCCGTTGCGCGGACACCTCAACACGGTCGCGGCCAGCCAGTGCGCGCGGCCAGCCGGTGCGCGCAGCAAGCGTATACGCGAGACGCCCGCACTTGCATTCCTTGGAGGTGCATATGCCTCAATCAGCCATCTAACAACATAACAGATTAGTTACTTTTTAATGTCAGTAACAAGTAACCTGATGGGATTACAGTTGAAAGAAATGATAACAAATTCTGCCTCTGAGCAACCACACAACCAAAACAAGTTAAATCTTTATTTTGTCAGGTAAGAAAATGACTGTTAAATAATCTAAGTTCACACTATGGATTCGTTATTATTAAACATGCATGACAAGTGCTGCCTAGTAGCTCAGTTGGTTAGGCAGAGCCCTGGAAAGCACGCATATGCCTCAATGGCGCGGTGAGTCTGTGGTTCGAATCTCGCCACCGACGTATTTCCCGCATGTCTGCCCCCCCCATCTTCACCTGCTTCCGCTAACCCTAAAAGCTTGGAAAAACAGCCTGAATGGGCTGGAAAAACAAAAAAAACATGCATGACAAGAAACAAACACTGCTAATATGTTATCTTTACAATTATATATTTATATTACGTCAGTTAAAAAAAAAAACGTTGACCTGAAGGCGTTTCATTGTTAATTGTCATTAATAGATAAACATTTGTTGGCCAATTTAAAGATATAGTATGCAGCTTTTCACATTATTCCATTATGTTGAATTATGTTCCTATATACCACTGATAAATGTAAAAAAATGATATACAGTATATACTGTATATATTTTTTTCTTTTTTTTTTCTTAGGGGTCCGCGAGTTGCTTTAGGCTGGGAAAGGGGGTCCTTGGGATGAAAAAGATTAACAACCCCTGGTTTAGATCACAGCGTACAGTGTCGCAAAAAACTCTCAGAGACACCCCTCGCCGGCTTTTCTGCGATGTCTCTTCAACCGAGTTTCTGAAACAAACAAATCCTGTCAATAAAGATGGAAAATCATGCTTACGCCTGAAAAAAAAACGTTAAAAAAAAGAAATAGGGGGGTGCGCAGTGGTGGAGTGGTTAGAGAGCGCGGCCCCCAGACAATAGGTCGAGCAGTGCCGCAGGTTCGATTTCCCTGTCCGGCTTTTCTGTAATGTCTCCCTCCGACTCTTCATCCCAATCGCTGTCTCTCTCAATAAAGAATGAAAAACGACGCCTGCGCCCAAAAAATAGCTTAAAAAAAAAAGAAAAAAGTAATGAATAAATGTGGCTATCTTGAATTCAGTCAGCTTGAAATTGTCTGCTTCCAAAATCGAATCAGTTCATGAACCTACCCTAGAGCATAAACCCAACGAGTCTAGGAGAAATTCATCCATCCTTTCAAAAAATATTGCATTAACTCAAGGTATCTGTCGCTGTGGTGGATGTGGCAAATGCAACATCATTACAACCCGGACGCTTAGAGTTTAAAGGATTCAACGAGTAACTTGGAACTGAAAGCATGGCATAATTTGAGGGGGAACCTAGAGGGAGCATGCTCCGGGATCTCTGGCACACATTTTGGCAGATTTAACATAACAACATAGTATGTTATGTTAGCTCCCCCACCCCAGAGCTACTCGTCCTCTGGAATCCGGGACCTCCAACTTGACAAATTAAGCACTGACTATAAGGGATTACCTTACCCATAGAAGAAGATTACACCCTTACCACCACTTTCATGTTTCTTTCAAGTTGAAGCATTGTTAAGAATGTATTTGGTCATGCAGGATAAAAGTCCTGCCTTGCAAGGGCTGGCTCTGTGGTGCAGTTGGTTAGACCACTTCATCCAGCCCCATTCACTCTTGTGTCTGTGGCTTAATCTCACAGTGCAGGCAACTGTTGTGAGATCAATTCCCATCTACGGCATAAGTATGCTGCAGATGTGCAGCTCTCCCTGCCCCCCGTCACACTAAGTCAATAAAGATCAAAAATGACGCTTGCCAAAAAACAAGTTCCTTTCTTGAGGTCCAAAAAACATTTACTCACTAGTACCAGTTACGCTTGCGACCCCGCAAAAAGTCCTGTCTTACATGCTACTGCACCATAGCAGTGCCAAGTAAGTCCCCAAAATAGTTCACGATTAATCAATTAATTGGCCGATAAAATGAAATAAAAAAAAGGCTTTAACTGAATCCTTAAGTCTCTTTTCCCGACCTTGTTGTTCCCTTCCCGTCTCCCGCTCCAGCCAGTGATCCAGCCCATCACTGTTCAGTTATATATAGTAGCACTAAGGCGCTACACACATGCCGCCACCAGCGCCGCGCTTTTCCACAGCAGGGGGGGCGTGCCTCGCACTGATCTCACCATTGTGTTTGAGCTACTGCAGTCGGCGCTGAAGGCAGCCAGTGTGCAGAGTAGCAATAACTATCGTCAATTTTTTCCCCTCTCTTTCTGCTCCACCATAGTTCTCTGGAGTTCTTTTTCTGGTATCAAGTTAGTTGGTCATTTACATTTCACAAACGCCAAGGTAGTATATTTTTAATTATTTCATAATTTCACCATTTTCAGTTGCTTAACACTCTGTTAGTCTTTAAAGAAAACAGCGACCAAAATTCATACTGCATACTACTTTTTCCTGATCTTAGAGTCGTTGCATGCTTATCTTGATTGCGTGTGTGGATTCACTCTGCATGCGACCGTACTTTGTTAGAATAGCTCAGCCTCAAAGATCCATTAGGCAGCAGCCCACATTAGGACAATCCACCCAATTCAGTTTTGTGCAGGTTCCCATTTCTAAAATATAAATTATTGCCATGGACATCTATCACAATTTGGAAACCTGTGGTACGAAAAATAAATTAAATCAATTTCCCAGAGAGACTGACTGAGCCTTCAAATGGCTTGTTAGTTGCTGCTTTGTCATTGTTGTTGAAACTAGAAATTCTATAGACCCTGAGAATGTTTTATTAAATGTATAAATAAAGATTAACACTTGCACACTTGTACCTTTAATATACAACACATATGGCGTTATATGCATGTGATCCATAAAACCCATAATCTAGCCACGGATCTAACCAAGCGTCTAGATTACTCAGCTAGCATTTACTCCAAGCCATGCGTCTTGTGGTCTGCGGCCTGGTTGACGATCCCGCGCGCAAATGCGCAGCTGTGATGCTCCAAGCGGCCACGTGTGCACGCGTTGAGGCACGAGGCGACGTGATACCTCTTTTTTCCTAATTCAGGAAATGCATGTGCGAGCGTGTGAAAATGCGCATGGTTGCTTGGGTTATGAGGTCTCCACATTCCGTCTACACGAGTGGTGTCTTGGACGCACCCATCATTTACAGTTATGTGCAACATGAATGAAATAAGGAAAAAAACACGTATTACCATGAAAGAAACAATTTTGCTAGCGAGGCTGTAGTGTCATTACCAGTGCGTATAGCCGGAGAGGAGATATATTGATTTGCCAAATAGCAGGTGTTGCCAGAAACATAAACACTGGAGCGCCACATGTGCAAACTATAAGACTAGAATTCTCTTCAATAACCGATTCACACATTCACTGTCTACAGACAGGGCGCACCGCACATGATTATATGGCCAATGGCGGGGGAAAGGAGCAAGTCTCTCCCTCACACTCAGCCCCCCTCTCCTTCGCCATACCCACACGCACGCATGCACACTCCACATCCACACACATGCGCGCACACCCACACCAGTGGTGAACTCGTGACGCGATAGACAGGTGCGATCGTAGACAGTATGAAGCATGCGCGTCGACGACGAATCGATATCAGTGGTGACACTCACTTCAATGTCCCAAACTGGGGACATGCTAAGGAGTTTCAATCACCACTGTAAATGCTACGAGATTTCAATTACTGGCTAAGTGCGTACGGGGACACCGATGGCTTCCAAGTTGCTCGTTTCGTGTGCCTCTGAAATGAAACGGGCAGCCAAGTAGCCACCGCGTTGGACCAAATCACTTGGCTATAAGAGCGCGTCGCTTCAACGGCAAGTTGACACTTCATTCTTTATACCTTTAGCCACTTTCGTGACATGAAACTGGCATCACATAAGCGTGGCACCATCGGTACATAACCACATAGGCAAAAAAGTGCAAGTTAACACCGTAACTTGGCATCCTCTGCCATGACGCCTGAGTTATCCATGAGTTCATGACCACACTGCAGTCGCGTCTTCAACCAGCTCGCCAACTAGTACCGCTAAGGGAATCTCTTACCTGTGGCGAGCATGTTGACCCCCACGGCGATCAACAGGAACACGCTTAAACACGAATCCATCTTTTTCCTTGCCAATGTGTCGTTCAGCTGGAAGGGGAGGAAAATAGCGGTGTTATAAACACGGCTCTAAAAAGTAGCGTCACTGTTACACTTTTTTTATACTAGTGTAATTTTTAGTATCCTTATTACACGAGTTGGGGCCGATATAGGCTGACTTTGTCCACTCTTCGTTAGCGCAGCAGCACCAGCAGCAGCAGCTCCGTACCGTTCAGCGTGCGCAGGTGAAATGAGAGCAGAGCGCGCCAAGCGGCCGCGTCGCGCCCACCCCCCGCGTGCCCCTCCAGGTCCCCCC
>OMKY01213360.1:0-20561 GCA_900302395.1 Bregmaceros cantori | reverse complement strand
TTCTACTCATTATACAACAAACAAATCACCAATCATTATAGAAGAAAACACAAATGAAGACAGAATATGTTATTACAGTTGTTCTGTTTGTTCCACCATTTCTCTCTCTTTCCTTTTCTTCCGGTCTTTCTCGTCCTCTGTTCTGCATGCCGGTCTTTCCTACAGAAGTTGGACTCTCCTCCCTGGTGCATGCTGCTGTCTGCTAAACAAAGAATCCGATCCGTGTCTCTCAGCCAATCTAAATTCAGTTCCCGCCCGTTCTTTCCGTCAAACTTCCGATGGTTAATTTCAGGATGCTGGGACTCTGGTGGTGGTTTCTTTTTTTTTCTTTCTTTCTTCTCTCACGGGGGCCCGTTCGTGAGTTGCATGGGGAGCCGAGTAGATGGTATTTAATATGTAGGTAACGTCCGAACAGATAATTCAAATACAGACCTCTTTTAATGTCCTGCTTACACGGAAATCTTTCCAAAACTATGTACACTTGCCTTCGACACAGAAAATGTAATTTTATATGGACAAAGGCCCTTCATTTGTTAAAAATCTGTAATATACAGAGATGGCAAAAGATTTCTTACTTGAGTAAGAGTAAAACACATTTGTAAAACTTGATTTAAAACTCAAGTAAGACTACAAAGAACTGATCCAAATATCTACTAATAGTAAAAAGTACAAACTAAGAAATGTACTCAAAAGTATTTTTGAAAGTAAAAAGTACATGCTATAAAATGTACTCAAAAGTATTTTTGAAAGTATTATTACAATTAGAAGTCTTCTATTATTTATTTATCCATGGTAATATACTATCAATCACCAGAAGATGGCAGCCTAACTACGGCCATTGTATTTGACCCTATATAATGGACGTGAAGTGGTAAGATATGCCACCTAACCGTACGTATACTTCACTGTACGCGATACCACCAAAATGTCTGCCGCCACCAAGCCGCGGCAGCACCGTGCAAATGAATTGTCTTCATATAATTTTTTAATTACGTGATCTCGTTGTCATTTGGTACTTTTCAAATTTCCGTGTAAACATGGCCATAATATGCTACTGTAGACCATTCGATTTCTCTGCTCAGGGACCGTCTCCTGCTGTTCAGGGCTCGTTCATCTGTTTTTTTTTCCCCCTTCTTCCTTCTCCGTTCGATCGTTTAAAAAAACAAAGCAAATATAACGCTCACATCTTGTCATTCATTGGTCGTTAATTTGATTTCATATCTAATTTCAGTATTTGAGGAGGTGAAAATGCAAAAGCAAGGTAAGCTCTAGAAGACTTTTCCTCTGTTGGGGATCATGATAAGTTGGGCCCAGAGAAGGTTCTGGTGTCTGTAGTTCTGGATGTGAGTCAAGCCTCTTGGATCAGTGCCGACAGGCGTCTCTACCAGGCTGTCACCAACAATGACATTGATGTATTTTCACTTTCACTTTTCCTTTGTTCATGTTTGAAACGATATCATGGATGCTCCCATCGCATGTCATAGTACACAGAAAAGCCATACGTTATCAGGACTGGACGATATCTAGAAGGTATTCTAAGGTTTTATTGTCAGTACCTCTATCTGACCACCAGATGGCGCCATACACCGTCTATGAGGCCATATGAAGGGAGCGTGTAGTGGTGGCGTAACCTGCCACCTAGCGGCCACCGTCGGCACTGTGCCCGCGTTTTGTGAGAAATCAGCCGTTTTTAGTGATACCAACCCCTGTTTTGGAGGCTATAACTAAAGAATGGAAACGGGTAGAAACAAGTGTTTGTTTGTTTGTTTTTTCTTCCTGATGGCGGAGAGTCTGACGTTTCATTTGCTATGTGTTTTGTTGCCAAGGACAAAGAACTTAATTTTCTATGGGTCTTGAAAAAAACATGTTCATGTTGAAAAAAAAACCTGGCATTGGGACTTGCTAAATTTTAAAAGGGCCGTCACGGAATGAGTTAATTTTTCCCACTGACAAAGTTTTCTCCATCGAGTGATCATTCAATAACTATATCGTCCAGTTCTTTGTGCCATATAGGCTGTAACTGCATGTCACTTTATACATAATAACGTGTTGCACTCAATGTCATTTGCCAGTTGAATGCAATTGCATGTTAGTACTGCATTTTGCATCACATCCTGTAAAACATGTTGTGCATGTTTGTCTCACATGTTATATATCATTATTACATGTTATATATCACTATTACATGTTATATATCACTATTACATGTTTTGTATATCATTATTACATGTTATATCATGCAACATTGTGTGTGATGCACCAAAGCTTGTATCATCACCGCGTGCGTGGGACATCACAAGTAACAAATTTATAACCCATGTTATATTATATATAACATGTACAGTGATACATGTTAGTAGCCATGACTTGCTTCATCCACTTGAGTTAAGGTGAGCCTGTTATAATATATAATAATATATAATATAATATACAGCACTGTGATATTACATATGAAGTGTGCAGTGCATTGTTTATTTATAAAGCTAATCTGCTGGCGGTAGATCATGTTTAGATTTTTTTTTTTTTAGGTTGGGGGCTACCAGCATCCTGAAAAGGCATTGACTGTTGTTATAAAACAGGGTTCTTACAGACGGTCATTTCTCTAGTTATTCCTAGTAGTCCACTGCATGCCACAACACTGTAGCCATTTCTACGACTGCTGATTTTAACAGCACTGCTGTAGGCGCTTCGACGCGGTCCTGCCTGGGCCCCCGTCCCCCGTGTGTCGCGACAAGATCGCTCCACCCTCGTGTGCTGGGTGGCGCTGCCCTGGCCGGCTAAACCAGACCAATTGTCCGTGCATCACTCGAACGTGCGCTTGGGTCTGGAGTCGATGGGATCGAAAAGGGGGAGTGGTGGGGGCCACGGATATATCAAAGTTATCCAATCACTGCACAGTAGACGTGACAAGTGCCGGAGTAGGAAGCATCTCGTCTCGCAGAGAGCCCGCCTCAACGCGGCTCTGATCGGTCGGCAGAAACGGAGCCGAGGATCACATTTTTTTATTTGATGGACTCCAGACCCAAATGCACCCAATCAGTGACCAGTATCAGCCGACCAATCGGTTGATCGACAGGCCTCGTAACTCTCGATTCAGCGGATACTAGAAAGGTACCTGGTTGTGCAGGGCCGCGCTAGTGGCAAAGTGTTTTTCTTTTTGCAGATACAGCAGCGTGTGATGCGACACTTAGATTCATTGAATGAGCGTTGTGGAGGAGGGTCTAATGTCATTTTGGAGAGCAAGAAATTGTGGTGTATCAATAGATTCAAGGGAAAGAAATAACACCAAACTAACAAACTAACTAATTTCAAGTGCTATTATTGTTGATGACGTGGTTGTCTATCTGTTTCAACAACAATCCTCCATCTTCCCCAATGTTTTGTTGAAGAGAATTGCAACGTTGGCACCCGATGTTTAATACTTTGCAAATAGAAATGGTCAAAATCCTTCTCTTGAATATGTAGGTCCTAGGAACCGTGTATAGATATTTTCCTATTGAAAATCATGGTATGTTTTGAAATTACTTAAACCCATTGATGCCTAAATCTAGGGTAAGATTGGTACAAAATTTGCGATAATTGGGCTTCATTTATACAAAACGTCATTGCCAAAATCATTTAAACTGTGTAGATCTCAAACTAAACCTTGTTCATGATCTGTTGATCTTGAAAGAGTTGTTTCATGCCCAACTAAAATTCCATGTGTGTGTACTACTGTCATGTCAGTGCAATATGGAGAATTAAAATGAATCTGGAATCTTGAAAATTGCTACAAAATGACGTGTATTGCTTTTCAGAAATCAATAGGTTAACTCGGCCTGGATTATGTGCGTGGCATAATTGGGACTCGTGACATAAATGTTCCTTATGCTCTTTTGAGATGATGTGATCATCACGATGCATCATCGAACAACAGGGGCTGGGATAGGAGTTAGAGTCCCAAGACTGTCCAGACACTGCACAAGAGGGGACTTTATAAGCAGTGGATTGTCTACGGTGACTGGCTGTGCCAGTTCAATCACTAGTGTATTGAGAAATCTGAATATGATGTTTCACATGTTATGTATACTGTATGTATGTGTATTTTTTTTCCTTTTTTTATCACAATTTTTATAAATGCTGGGGCCAAAATTGGGATTTCTATCACAATTTGATTCAATGCGCAGCCCTCCAAGTGGTGCTGCTATGAAATAATGGCGTGTGTCTGAACGCTTCGCTGTGTTTCAGACACGGAGGACGACTCTGCACAGACCAAAGTGGTAGTGGGCGTGGTCGTCAGCGTGCTGCTGGCTCTCGTCCTCGTCGGACTCGCCTACGGCGTCTACGTCAAGAAGTCCAAGTAAGACCTCAGCGCCGTTTGACACCGTTAGGGTGGATTGTCCTAATATGGGCCATTTTTGGTAACTTCCGAATGTGGGATAGTGAAATGTAGTGTTGAACAGTTGAACTTGTTAGACACTTTACCATAGTTTGCTTTTACCATACTTCCACTGACATTGGTTTAGGGAGGAGCCAGAGCCACTGGAGCTTAGGGATCCCGGATTAGGCAGTGGCCCACATTAGGACAATCCACCCTACAGTGAAATGTAGTGCTGAACAGTTGAACTTAATGTTAGTCACATTACCATAGTTTGCTTTTACCATAGTTTCACTGACATTCATTAGTTTAGGGAGGAGCCAGAGACACTGGAGCTTAGGTGTCCCACATTAGGCATCTGGTTTGATTTGTAGATTGTCGTTTCCGACCAGCTGACTGGATGGTTGCGTTGTCTCCAGGCAGGGCAGCTGGAAGACCGGAGAGTTGGAGAACGGCTCCTCTGAGGAAGAGAAAAAACTGGAGGAGGTGAAAGAAGAGAAGGCCGACGACACCAGCAGTCAGAAGGCCGAGGCGTAGAACCTGACGCTGTGTGGTTAGTGGTCCTATGATTGATACACACCATAGACCATGATACAGACATGCCGCGCCCTCTGGTGGCCAGTCCCGTTCTACAACCTTCTGGTTACTTGAAGTTACTCACCGATGTGGTCACATGTTCTTCAGGACCAATGGGATGGCTGCTTCCACTAGTAACTCGCACTAGAACATTTGGGTGTGGAATAGCACAGCAAGTTACCACCATTATTTTTAAATAACACAGTAGGTGTGTGCTCCCAAATAAGAGACATGTTGAAAAATAGTCCAAAACACGGTGCACTGGAACGGAAGTCCTCCTACAATTAGAAATGTTACCGGAAGTCTATAAGGCATCTATTTTTATCTAATATAACCGGCATTCTGTTTGGCTCCACAGTGACACTGAGTGGTAAGAAGATGCTATTGCACATTTTCTTTGCTGTCGGCCCAACGGATCACCAAGCGACCCCCACTACATACAGCTCCCTGTTCGGATGAAGACCAGTTTGAATGGAATCAACACCAAGGCTTTGTTTTAGTTTTCTGGTTCTAGATGAAGAAACCGACACGCTACACACTGTATAGTATGCTGTATAGTATACAGATAGTACACTGTATAGTATACTGTATAGTATACAGATAGTATACTCTATAGTATACAACCACGGTATATGTTCACTGAATATCTCACACTGCTTGTTATTCCCCGTGCTTTCTTTCCCCGCATTGGTTTGTCAACAAAAAGGGACGTAGCATTGTTTCCATCTTTACCATACACTAGGGCTGCACAATATAAAAAATCGTAATTACGATTATTTGGCGATTATGAAACAACCATAAACAAAAAAATGAAATTGAAAAAAATAAGTCAGTGCAGAATGTAATTTAAAGTCACGAAATTAAATCTAACTAAGATTTTTTTTTCATAACCATTAAGAAAAAAAACATTGCAATTTTGATTAATATTGCACGGATTGCGCAGCCCTGCCTTGTGCTGCGGTGGCTAATGAGGGTGATACACGTCGCCCACCAGTGGACTCGAAGATGTACCGCAAAGCAGATAAGGTCTGGGTCAGAGAAATCACCTGATGGTTTCCAGGGAATTTCATTTTCATTACATTGTTCCTCGTGAAGCGTTTGTTACCCTGCGACTTAAGGAAAAAAAAAAGTGAAACTGGAAAATATAACGGGACAAGAAACCATACAGGCTTGGAGTTTAAGCCAGGCTTGGAGAGCGTAGCTTACTTAAACTCAATAACTTCTGCTTTGCGTTTACATCCACTCCAATGAATTCCCACTCCCTCGGGTGGCGGTGGGGGTCGGGGTTGAAAGGTCAAAGGTTGGTGTTTATTTATGTACTGTTTCAAAGCAGGGATCAGATCATTCTGGCTAACGCTAAGTTGTGACGCCATGCGTACTGTTGTTCTATATGGTGAAATGTACAGGTTTTTTCATCTTTAGGAATATTATCAACGTGTTTGGTGGAGTTTTATTTTATTTTGCGTCAAGTACAGACTTGTATCGGTGTGTTCATAGACTGTCACAAAGACACCATTCAAAATAAACGCACGCCCATAAATAAATCACGTTAATAATAATAATAAATAAACCAGATTTAAATGCACTAAGTTATTCTGTAATAGTCGATGGTCACAAGGTATTGAATCCTTGACCTCAACTTTCATCTTTGTTGATAATTTTTGAAAATACATAAAACATGAACATGACCAAAATCAAACTAAAATTGGTCAGGAAATGAAATTAAAAAGTGAAATAAACAACTTTTTTGTAAGCGTATGTTTGTAATTAAATTGTAACTATAATGCTAGTGGATATGAATCTCTTTATTAACTGCCCCGTGCTTTTCAAGTCAATATTTTGGGTCATTTTTATTTCAATAATTGGCAACTTGTCGACGCCTTGGAATAATTCTTAGTAGCAATGTCACGTTTACTTGTAACATGTACTTGAACGCAAAAAGATTGCATGTATCGTATACATATGAAGAAATATGTTTTGTTTTAATAACCTTTGTTGAAATGGCAACAGGAGAAATCTGATGGGTATAGAATAACGGAGCGCATGTCATTGCAACTCGCAAGTCCAGAAATCGTTGAGTGGAAAACACAAGTTCAACAGGTCGATGTCAAACAAAAACGTTTAACGTCTCGTCGCGTTGAAAAGAGACGACGTAGCAACATCATTGGCTTTTGACACGTACCTGTTTTTTGTAAATGTTTTACTGTACAAATGTTTTTGCGTGAGTTTAGCAAAACACTGAAGTTCAAACCGTTTGAAACCTTTTGACTGGTGGTCTGTTCGACCCGAGACACACTATAGCATCCCTGTGTTTGGTACTGGCCGATGGATAGATGGAAAATATTGATGGATTCAGATGCATGATAATGTACGATGGCGACAGCAATGTCATTTTACTCGCTGGATATGAATTCTCGGCACTAATCATTTTAAAACCTAAGAATGCTTTAAAAAACTGATGTTTGAAGATCTAACAATGCATGATGTAAAGAAAACGATCTCTGCTTTTAAAAAAACAATTGATTTTTTAGATTATAAAAAAATGTCTCTTGACATAGGTGGTGTTTTCTGTAGGATGTCTTTGGACGTCTACAGCCCTGAAATAGTTAAACAAAATTAGAGATGGAGAGATTCTTGCCTGTAAGGCACTTCTAGCGGCCATCTTAGAGGTAATTTGACCCGAAAAATGATGTGCATTTCAATGGTAAAAAACAATCCCCACTGCACATGAAACAAAGTCATAACGCCACAGCGCCACACCCGCCTTGTGTCTGTACAAAGCGTTGCACAAGAAGTTCCAAGAACCCCATCTTGTTTATATCCAAAAACAGATCCCTCCGTTTGTGAGGAAAGCTAGTTAAGCGCAGTGTGAATGTAACTCTAGTGTGGCTCAGGTCGACCGGACACAGTCAGTTCAGGTCCCTTTAAGTTTAGCGTCACCTCTTTAGCTCCAACTCTGCTGCATATTTAGTTTAGCTCACCAGGTCGCACTGTTGTCTGTGTCCTGCTATCAGACGTCGACACTGGTGACCCAGTTCGTTGCATTCCACTTCCGCCAATCGGTTAGAATTTTGTTACTGTTGCTACTTTACTATCGGAAGATAAAGTCTTCAAATTTGTGGAATAAAAAACGTCTACCTTCTCTTCATGCTAGCTGGAGCGGTGTAAAGTGCCCTGACACACACAGACACACACACACACACACACACTAGTAGTGTCAGGTTTGTAACGTAGCCTGTTTTTACTGAATGTGTCGTGATCGCTAAGTTAATAATAAACGTCAGTCCGTAAGCAAACTAGCAAAAATACACAAAATTCACTCGATCGCGAGGTAACGTGTTCGAACATCATGTCCACGCCCATGTAGTTTTTTTTCATCTGTTCAAATTGGACATTGAAATCATCGCGGCAAGTCAAATTATTAACAAGAAGAACGCCGTGGATTCATGACAGTCCCCGGACCTCGGGTTTTTAATTTTTTTTGTCGTCTCCTCTGCTAAATTTGAAATCCCCTTGACTTTCCATTTGGCCCCGTGCATCATTTGATATGACCTGGAGTTGTATGACATTTATTAAGATGCAAAGAAAAAAAGGAAACTGGCTAAATCAAAATTTGCAAAATGTGCAGCACTTTGCAATGCTTTGTGTGCTGTCACATTGCACAGTTTCAATCTCCCGCCGATGCATTGAAAGTAATGAGTTCAATGAAATAAGAATGATAATAAATAAAAAAAGAAATAATAATAATGATAAATAATTGTAATGATAGTAATGTGTACATATTAGACTTTGTGCTCTGAAGTGACCAAAATGAAGACGTTGCAAACTTTTTTGGATCGGTTATTATCTGCCAAACACTACCCTGGCAAACCAGACCCAACCAAACGTTCGTTGGGTCTGGTTTGCCCGGCTAGCCAAACGCCAGGTTGTCGAGAGATCCTCCACAGAAACAGAGACGTGTGTGGAGGTTCAAGCCCTGCTTACGGACTGAACACTTGAAGGCTGGACTGCTGCTTTTATTTTGGTTTATTTCTTTTTTCTTCATCCGGATATTTTTAAGAATCTCACAAATTATTTTTCGGAGTCGAGGTGACTTTTGGTGATCAATAGGGCTTGGGCACGTGATGTCACAGCAGCCATTTTGACAGCCACGCCACGGTTTGTTTACACTCACCTTACACTGCGCGCCCAGAGGGAACAGAGGTGCGGTTCGTGGCTCGCTAGGCTAGCGGTTTGAGAGAGAACAAGTTCTTTACATTTTTAACATTTAAACAACAAACTATGCTAGCATCTAAAAGGGGTGGTAGATGTTGTGGGTTATACTTAGACAGCAATATCCCGGTATGCATACGATTGACATTATAAAAGTTATAATATCCATGGGAGCAGGCTGCCAACGAGGTCACCATGCCCTAGCCCTGTAGGGCCGTTGTGGCTTGGCTGCGGCAGCCATTTTGCTGGTATCACGCACGGTGAAGTGTACATATACATACGGTCAAGTGGTATTACTTACCACTTCACGTCCATTATATAGCGGGAATACAACGGGCATAGTTAAGCTGCCATCTGCTGGTGATTGATAACATATTGCCAAGGATAAAATCAATAATAGAAGACTTTTAAACAGACAATTTTTAAGCAAATCTGCCTGTTCGTCCGACCGTGATGATACCACCATAATGTCTGCCGCCGTCAAGTGGTGATGTCACCGTGCAACAGCCCTATTATTCTTCGGTAAATAGATTTCAGCCACAGTGTACTGGAGATGGAATTTTAAACTGAAAATATCCGGATATGAAAAAAATCCCCCCCCCCTACCCGTTGTGTAGTCCAAGCCTACGTCCAATGTGGATGAAATTGTGACTGTTGTGTGACTTTCATGTTGTCTGCATTTTTTGGGTTATTTATATCGTTCAAACGTCACGCCTGCTACGTACGCTCCACATTACTTGCAAAGATCCACATGAAGTTGACTGTTGTTTGAAGCGTTTGGATTGGATTGATGACCAAAGAAACAAACGTTGCCATGCAAGTATTGTAAATATCTTGACATTCTTTTTTTTGTACTTTTGTTTAAAATAAATTGTACGTTAAAAAAAAAAACCTCCAGTCTCTTTGTTTGATTGAATTGTTTACCCACATTTAATGCTGTAAAAAGACATCCCATAATACCATAATTCATCATTACTCCCGTAGTCTGACCGTTGGGGCGCCACTGAAGACTTCACAACCAGCTCTCTCCATCTCTCTCTGTCCTCGTACTCTGTCTGACCGTTGGGGCGCCACTGAAGACTTCACAACCAGCCTGCAACTTGTCCACTCTTGTACGTTATCTTACCATCACTTTTTCACACCATAATTACATGTAGTGGTTCTGTTCCCCTCGGCAGAATTTCTGCGAGGTCTTCCCCCCGATCTCTCTCGTCCCACGTTCACACCAACGGTGGAAAAGAGAATTAATAATTTCTAAGAAATTATTTTCTATAAACTGCAGCTATTTGACTCATAACACAGCCTTAAACGTTTTATTAAGGCAATCCAAAAATAGGCCTAAAAAACGCAGAAAAAAAATGAAGCTGACATTCAGTTCGACGTCCGAAACACACTTCCAGTGTCTGTATAGCTGCCTGTGTAAAGTCATTGTAGTGGACGCAAGTAGCTGAATTTGTCACACAAAACCCACACCGGTTCAAAATCTGTTTACAACAGCTCACTCTGTGTGACCAGTTACACATTATCCACCCTGCTTCACTCACCGCTTTGCATAAATGTTAATGAAATTCAGACAAATACGACTTAAAGTTACTCACTGGTGTGGTCACATGTTCTTCTTGACCAATGGGATGGTTCTATTGACTTGTAAATCCAACAAAAATGAGTAAAAGGAACGGGTTGCACAGGTTATTGAATCATGCGTTTGTGGGGCACAGATCCGCACTAGAACATTTGGGTGTGGAATAGCACAGCGCAAGTTACCGCCATCATTTTTACCTGTGCCGGGGCGGAGACCGCGGAGCAGGTTATGTTTTCAGCCGCGTTGGTTTGTCCCCTCGATAACTGAAAATTTAGAGCACGGATCTGGATGAAATTTTCCAGAGCTGTTGGAATTGGCGAAAGAAATGCACCAAATGATTCAATTTTGGTGCATTACTGTAGCCTATAACTAACATTGCTCTGCATGAAAAGTGCTATATAAATAAAGTTTGATTTGATATTAACAGGTGAACGATCCCCGTGCTCCATAGTGACGTCAAGCGTGACTGTGTCTCCCGCAGATGCGCTCAAGGCACATTTAGTCTCTCGCGCAAATAGTGCCTTTTTTGTACATTTTATTTTAGGTTAGACTAGGTTTAGAGGTTAGGTTCAGGGGTTAGGTTCAGGGGTTAGGCACGTACAGGTTTGCAATCTCTGAGTGCTTCTAGTTAAATAATGTGGTATGTGTGTGCTCCCACTGAATAGACATGTTAAAAAATCGTCTTAATGATTGATTTGATGATTGTTGAATTGTATAATTATATCTTTTACAGTTACATATATTATAATAATTTTGACAGCTCTGACTCTAGTATCCGAGAATTTTGGCCGTTGCTATTGAGTGCACTGTAAGTGAGTGCACTATTTAGGGAGTTGGGGATAGGGAACCATTTCGGACACAGCCATTGTTTTGTCTTTTTTAATTTTTAATTAAATAAGAAAGCAAATAGATGTTTTTGTTGACTTACTATTTATTTTTTATTTGTTTTTCTCTGCCTTTCCATTTTTGACACGTATAACTCAAAGGGCATTAGGACCCAGCAGACAGTTTACCTGAGACCGCTTTAAAGTGCCGTCCAGTTAAAGCTGATTGGACACAGGTGTGAGCTGAGCGAAGCGTGAACGATCCGTTGGTTTTGGCTTGTCAGGTTAGGTGCGAGCAGCGTGTGGCTGCAAGCTAGCAACTGTACACTAGAGGTCACCACAGCAAGGACCAGAGACAATTTTGGGAATGCGTCCATCGTCAAATCAGAGGAACTGTTTCTTTCTAAAGGTTCTTCATTTAGTCACACACACACACACACGTACATACTGTAATGAACGAGTACCGCCTCGTGGAGGAGCTAGGAATAGAGGAACTTACATCGGCAATAGCTGATATAACGGTGGCCACTCCAAATCCACGGCGCCCTCGTGAAGAGGCGGCCCCGCAGGCTCCCCGCCTGCGCCCCAATCCCACTTCTGACACCAGTGTAATGAACGCGTACCGCCTTGTGGAGGAGCTGGGAATAGAGGAACTTACATCGGCAATAGCTGAACTCAGCCATTGCCAAGGTTCGTTCGGATTCTATTCAAGGAGGCGTGTAGGCAGGTGGAGGACCGCCAACGGTGGCGGCCCAGAATGCACCGCGCGTGCATTCACTACAATACATAGCCCGGCGAGCCAGACCCATGCATCGTCCACGAATCGTACATCGCTAATCGGTCCAGTCGTGAGCGATGCGTGGCTCGCCAGGCTAATACATACATGTACAGTGAAATTCCAAATGCAGATTGTGAGCCAGTGCCTTGGTCAGGAATACTGGCTGGAGCTTCATTCAGGTTCAATTTATAGGGGCGTGTTGGCAACCACCAAGTGCCTAACGGTGCAGGTCCACAATGTCCCACGCTAGTCACTGCAATAGGCATGTGTTTTGGTAAATTATGTATGTACATATAAAATCGAATCTGTCTATCCATTTAGCAAAAATGGCGATGTGTATAAAATCACAAATATATAAAGGCACTTATATACATTGACTTGCTCATTTGGATAATGAAAGATCTATGCAGGATAGCTTATAAGTGCATGTATCTATATTAACATGCTGCTTATGAGTTATATGTTTTACTTCTTCCCATTCCTTTTCGAATATTAACTTCATCATGTCTTTACTTTTGGATTTCTTTTTTAAGTTATCTTTTGGGGCGCAATCGCCGTTTTTCATTCTTTATTGAGAGAGATAACGACAGGATTATTCGTAAATCAGGAGGAAGGGTTGGGGGAGACATTGCAGAGATGCCGGACAGGGGATTCGAACCTACGGCGCTGCTCGGCGGGACCCGCTCTCTAGCCGCTCGACCACTGCGCGCCCCCCACTTTTAGATTTCTATGTCTTTATTTTCAAATTGTATTATTTATTTTCAGTTTTGTATTACTGTGTTAATTATTTATTAATTCATTTATTTTACTTCTTTTTTTCATTTTATTTTGTGTGTCAATATTCGAAGTAAACTTTCATTCATAATTCGAGCCTTCGAGTGCTTAAATAATAAATTGTTGTTTTTCGGTTTTGTTTTTTAATCAGTGAATGTGGCGCCCTCTAGTGTTATCTTTGTTGTTTGCAATCTTGGTTTCTTGAGTTTTCACTCACACCCAGACAGGGTTCGGTAGGAACGAATTACATGTATTTAAAAGTAATCTAAAAGTAATGGAATTTAACGTTTTAAGTACTTTTAAAAATGAGATAGTAGGATTATGTTACTGGTTACCATTTTTTTTACCAACCTGCACCGTAGTGGTACAAAAAAATAGTACTTTTAGAGCTAGCAGTATGTGTGGCAACCCATTATCAATGCAAGTGTTCGTAGAGCAGCGCGATTGCGATTAATGGGACCTGCGAATATGCTCAGCACAAGCCAACTACATTTCTCAGTGGCCACTGCGACCTGGAAATCTGGTCACGTGACCGTGGTAAGCGTCCAGCAATCTATCGGTAAGTTGGTGATTAAGTATGATTATATTACTTATAGGCACAGAAATGCACCAAAATGTAAGTACTTCTTCTTCCGTTGGTCATTTCCAACCACTCTACAAAATTTCATCCAGATCCGTGCACAACTTTTTCAGTTATCCTGGCGACAAACCAACGCGACCAAAAACATAACCTGCTTCCCGGCGCAGGTAATATTGCAATATGTATAGTATCTTGTGTCAGCCGCCAAATAGCTTCTTTGTGCAGACACTCATGTATGACTGAACAAGCCCAAACACTACTGGAACTAACGCACACAGACACATTCCATTTGGCAGCTCTTCAAACCAGTGCTTAGCACAGGAAACTGAAACTACGTCTTATTTTCTGACTTCCAATAGGGCTGTTGCATGTGATGTCACGGCTTGGCAGCGGCAGACATTTTGCTGGTATCATGTACGGTGGCGTATAGACGAGTTTTCCCGCGAAATGCAGGGAGCTGACATTTGTCCCACCGGGTGTAACGCACTTCCTGTGTATATTTTCCTGTGTAAAGTGATCGTAGTGGACGAAAGTGGGTGAATTTGTCACACAAAACACACAATGTTTCAAAATCTGCTTACTACAGCTCGCTCTGTGACAAATTACATATCATCCACCCCGCTTCGCTCACAGTTTTACATAAGTATTGATGAGATACAGGCAAAATCCGATTTGAAGTTACTCACCGATGTGGTCACATGTTCTTCTGGACCAATGGGATGGCTGCTTCACTTGTAATTCCAACTTGAATGAGTAAATGGAACGGGTTGCGCACATTATTCAATCATGCATTTGGGGAGCATAGATCTGACAAGAGCATTTGGGTGTGGAATAGCACAACACAAGTTACCACCAACCTTTTAAAATAATACGGTAGGTGTGTGCTCCTGCCAATTAGACCTGTTGAAAAATAGTTGAAGACTATTGAAGAAATGAACGGCACTGGAAGTGGCAAGAATAGACGGGGGAAGTTAAGTTTTTGACCCGTTTCCAGTTTACTTCCTTGTATATATAAATTCATATAAATCTCTTAATTCTTCATGGAATATGCCCTTCATCAATTCAAGGGGTCAGGGACCATTGCCGGCAGAACAATCACAAACCTACAATTTGCAGACGACATCGATCGACTAACAGGAAGTGAAGAGGGACGTGCAAACCTAGATGTGAACCTAAAGTGCAAAACTAGATGTTGTACTTGACTGCATTTCTCAGCCTGTACTTTTTACTTTACTTGAGTAGCTATTTGGATCAGTGCTTTGTAGCCTTAGTGAAGTAGTTTTTTTTACAAATGTATTGTAATGCCCCACCCCACCGACATGGCTCTCGTCCCCGAGTGCCGGCTCCACTCCACGAGCCCGGTTCCTCGCCAGTGACCAAAGGGCGCCTTCCGCGTGCGCCTCGTCAAGCACTGCTGACAACAGTGTAATGCAAGTGCCCCCTCGTGGAGGAGCTGGGGAATAGATCGAACCAGGTCGGCAATTCATTTTGCCGTGTCTTCAACTATTTTTCAACAGGTCTAATTGGTGGGAGCACACACCTACTGCGTTATTTTAAAAGGGTGGTGGAAACTTGTGTGGTGCAATTCCACACCCAAATGCTCTCATGGGGATCTATGCCCCACAAACATATGATTGAATAATCTGTGCAACCCGTTCCATTTACGCATTCAAGTTGGAATTACCAGCGAAGCAGTTATCCCATTGGTCCAGAAGAACATGTGACCAGATTGGTGAGTAATTTCATATCGGAATAACCTGAATTTCATCAATACTTAAAACGGTGAGCGCAGCAGGGTGAATGATGTGTAATTTGTCACAGAGCGAGCTGTAGTAAGCAGATACCTGCAGTTTTTGTTTTTGTGACAAATTCATCCACTTTCGTCCACTACGATCACTTTACACAGGGAAATACACAGACACAGGAAGTGCGTTACACCCGGCAGGACAAATGTCAGCCCCCTGCATTTTGCGGGAAAACTCGTCTATAGAGAACACATCCCCAACGACGAAGTGAAAGCCAGAATAAAACAAGCCATTGGGCCCTATGAGGATTTACTAACTACAGTCAAAAAAAACCGAAAACTAAAATGGTTCAGAGATGTCACGAGATCCCAAATACAGTAGACCTATTTCCATTACAAATGTAACATGTTGGCCATCAATTTATGACTGTGATTTGCTTGATTTGTTTTAATATTTTATGAATTACATTCCATCTACAGCATTTTTTCTACAATTTATTTTTTCCTGCAACCGACTCCTCAGCAGCAAGCGACACTGTATAATGTCAACAAGGTGTGTCTGTTTCATTGCGAGCTGATGAATGTTGCGCCCATACTAGACAGTATATAGATAATAATATACAGTCTATGATTGCGCCACATTTCATGTTCGCATGCCATCGAGTCTTGAAGAAAATGACGTTTTAAAAATTGCAGTACCACGGCTCACCTGTAAGTGTCACTGTTTGACGTATGCACCGTACAGGCCGAGACGGCGTCACGCGTTTTCCGGGCCTGGCGAGTCAAAACCAACGCATTATCCACGCTTCGCACATCGCTAGATCGTTCTAATCGCGTGCGAAGCGTGGACGATTCGTTTGTTCAGGCAAGACTTAAGGAAGTATATTTAGTGTAATACATATTTTCAATATTATAATTAAAATCAAAAATGTAACTTAATTAAACGTTTGAGCATGCATTTTTTTATATTATCGCCTATAAGCACTTATGTCAGTAACTACGTTAGAGTTATCCTAAAAGTTATAACTTTTAGGATAACAACGTAGTTGGAAAAGAGAGTAAAATGAAAGTATATATACTTTCATTTTACTCTCTTTTCCAGTAACAAGTAATCTAGCGTATTACATTTTCAAAAGCAGCAATCGGATTAAAATTACCTAGTAAAAACATTAGTTAATTTTTAGTTAATTTGGCTCATATTACCCCTTATTTACCTTGAGTTTAAAAGTAAGATAGATAGTTTCAAAGATTTAATTGGATTTTGAGTGCATTATTTATGTGAAGTGAAGTTTAAAACTAGTTGTCCTTTTAAGGTGGGTTGGTACTTGGCAGCTGCTGAAGTGTAATGAAAAATATTATATATACACGGATAGGTCTGTCATTACATTTTTCAAAAACCAAGTTCATGGGCATAGGAATCCAAATAGGGAAAGATGAAGAAATGGAAGAAGCCAAGGAAGAAGTGGAGAAGGTAGAGAATTTTGTATGTCTGGGGAGTTGTCTATGCGATGATGGAAGCGTGGAGAAGGACATGAAAATATACATGGGAAAAGCAGTTTAAGTTGAGAGCTAAGACAATGGCGCTCCCCATTTCCTATATAGTGCACTGTATGGGGTGCATGCCATTTTGTAGGGGTGTCCGAATACTCCATGCTCCCTATGTAGTGCACTCAAAGTAACCTACTATACACCGCGAAAAGTAGTCAGCATCGATGTACCCTAGACCAGGGGTCCCCAACCTTTTCTGCACAAGGACTGGTTTGGATCAGCAATGTCTTATTGCGGCCTGGAGGGGAAGGGGGGAAAATGGGGGGGCTGCTTTTTTTTCTTTCTTTTTTTTCTCAGTGTCATGGCCCGGTTAGGAATGTCTGGCGGACCGGTACCAGGTCCTAACCCAGTGGTTGGGGAGCCCTGCCCTAGACCAACTAGCATAACTCATAATACTTTGTGAGACGCATAACAAATGACCTAAACTACAAAAACATCGCACGGTGGGAGTCAATGGCGAACGGCAAATAGTTATAGTACTTTTAGTGTAATTGTTGAATTGTAAAATAATGTTGGCGACACCAAATCTAGCTTACGCAATCTTGGCCGTTCCTGTTGAGTGCACTGTATGGTGGATACAGAAAGTATTCAGGCCCTTTACATTCTTCTCTTTTTGTTTATTTTGCGGCCAATTCCAGTGATCATAAGTATTCAGACCCTTTGCTATGACACTCATATTTAACTAACATCCTGTTCCATTTCATCTGCTCCTTCTTGAGATTGTTCTACTTCATCATTGGAGTCCAGTTGTGTTCAATTAAGCTAACTGGACCTGATTTGGAAAGGCCCACACACCTGTCTGTATAAGACTTGACAGCTCACATTTGTATGTCGTAGTGGTCCCTTTACAGGCGTGGCGGCGGTGCTACCCTCTTCGCCCTCCAGGGGGCATACTGATACCCACTGTCTCAGGTTGACGTTTAACACTATGGAAATAATTAATTTAACACCAAATCTGATAAGGACCAAATACTCTCGGACACTGTGTTACATTTCACTCTTTAAGTGTTGATTTAACACTGCAAAATGTACTGTGTACCTCTTTACTAGGGCTATGAGAACAGATACAAAATTTGTAGAGGCGCGTTCATGGCGGGATTGTCGATGCAGGAATATCACGCCATTGCAGTCGGAACGAGGACAGAGACTAGTTACTGATGGAACATTTCACTAGAAAACTGACTCACATGAGACTGGATGACACTGGAATATGACCTATGTACATTGTGACATCATATGTGCATCATCTAACATTGTACTGGCTTCCTTCTTGTTACTTTGTAATACCACTATAGACGAGTTTAGTTTATCCGCTAAAAACGGGGATGACAAAAAAACGACTTGGAGTTACTCACTTGGTTTGGTCACATGTTCTTCTGGCATTTGTGGGGCACAGATGACACTAGGACATTTGGGTGTGTAATAGCACAGCACAAGTTACCACCATCCTTTTTTAATAACGCAATAGGTGTGTTCTCCCACTGAATAGACAGGTAAAAAAAAAACCAAGTCAAATCACAGCGACGTAACGACATCGGAAGTCCTATTCAGCCTAGAATTCTCATGGGAACTACCCATCAGACTCGTTTATATAGTGAGTAAGATTAACAGTTCACTGAGAAACCACCCCAAACAGCTGCAGCGGGTCACTGCAATGGACGATTTGTGGTCAACAATGAACGCTGTGTCTACCCACTCCCACGCCAATCACTAATTTCCTCCAAAATTGGTGATATGGGTTTTGCAGGCGGCATGGTGGTGCAGTGGTTAGCACTGCTCCCTCACAGCTAGAAGGTCTCGGGATCGAATCCCAACCCGGGCAGTTCCTTTTTGTGTGGAGTTTACATGTTCTCCCCGTGTCTGCGTGGGTTTCCTCCGGGCACAAAAACATGTTCTAGTTAACCTGCTCCATTCAGTGCCCCTGCCCAAGGTTCTGGCTCAGAACTGGAGTTGGTCCCAGGAGCTGCATCGCGGCTGCCCACCGCTCGAGTTCAATGCGGAGGAAGAATTTTAGTGTAGATTTCATGCACAGTGACCAATAAAAACAGACACATACTTTTGACACTTTTATTGAAACCACGTTATGTAGTGATGGAGGCCGTCTACCCACCGAGAATGAGGAAGTAGCCCGCACAGGGCACCACGACTTACGAGGGGCCGCCCGCCCTGCTGAGGTAGGTTGTGGGGTACGGGGGGGAACTGATCTTAACCCTGCTCTCCACAAGGGGGGCTGCTTGAACTGGAAGGAGACCAGCCAGATCCTTCACGGTGGTTTTGCCGATCGGGCTATTTTGGATTTAAATAGGCGGCCCTATTGCCGCCTTGGAACTGGATTGGCCGTTCTGATGGTCACATGCAAAAGTCATCTCTTTTTGCCCGTACTGTACATGTACACCTGTATGTGTGACGAAATAAAGTACCTTATCTTATCATACTCTACATGATGTATTACATTCAGTCACCCTAGCGCCCTGTATGGGATGAATTCTTCAAGATCCTATGCTTTTTTCCCCCTCTTCATTCAATTCAGATTGATAAGCTATGCTTAGTCAGTCCTATTTTTCCACCACATTTATTGATTTGTAATTCCTATGATCCATGCCAGTGCCACGGGAAAAAAAATTGAAATATTGCACGTACTCTCTCTCTCTCTCTAGGTCGTCCTCAGACGAGCCTTCCATCGTAGCCTCTGGTCATCCCGATCCTCCATACATTTGGCCAGTTCGTTGGTGCTATGGACTCCCGCTTCCTTCTTGAGCATGTCCACAAATGTTAGGGTGGGGCGTCCTCTGGACCGCTGCCCATGTGTAGGTTCCCATAGCACCAGTTTGCTGGCTGGTAGCTCTTTGTGTCTTTGGCAATGTCCGGCAAGTTTCACGTACAATGCACACGAACACAATCATAGGAGCCTGGGGGGAGGGAAGGGGGGGGGGTTGCAGGTTGCATATCCTTACACTTAGGCGAAGGTAATGCAATTAAATAATATCTGGGTATTATACTAAGTACTACTGTCAAAATATACCAATTTCCACAGTGATTGCTCAAAATTTGAGGGAGGAGTAGAGTTTTAAAAGATTTTCAAAAAATTCAAAATGGTGGAAAATCTATCTTGACATCATATAGTGCGTTAGATTTGGTTGGATCTAAGGAATCCAGAGATACCAGGTTTTTGAAAACCAGCCGAACGGTTCAAAAGTTACAGGCAGAAATGTATGTTCAACTATCTGCAACTTTAGTCCATTGGTGGCGCTATAGAGTTGGAGACTGCCTGAAATGTGTGTGCCAATTTTCAGCATTTTCCTATGTAGGCTTCATAGCCCGTTGGCGGTCCTCCACCTGCCTACACGCCTCCTTAAATAGAGTCCGAACGAACCTTGGCAATGGCTGGGCTCAGCTATTGCTGATGTAAGTTCCTCTATTCCCAGCTCCTCCACGAGGGGACAGCCTCTCGTTACAATATTAATGAATATGTTAAAATACAAATGTGTTTAAAATAGTGCATTCACACATTTTGGGTGGACATTACCAATAAATATAATATCGGTGTATAAAGGTTCTATTGATTGTGGGTGAGACCCGTAGACTG
>OMKY01213359.1:0-10005 GCA_900302395.1 Bregmaceros cantori | reverse complement strand
ACAATAAGACGAGTTCTGTCTGAGTTCCATTTACCCTCGTCATAGTGGACCTCGGTGCAGAGCGCTACCAGCGGGCCTCTGTAGCGAGTCGCTTTGGGTTCGCTGTAATAAATATTACATAGCATTAAACAGCTGACAGGAACGAAATGAACCGTTCCGGGAACAATATTTTTTTGTTCTAACCGGTTCAGGAACATCAATTTATTGGTGGAACACATAACCGGGAATGTTATAATTCTGTTTCTGTTCGGAACGAAACGCTTGGGAAAAAATATTGGTTCAAAGCCCTGACTGTTAGTGCTAGCAGTATGTGTGGCAAACCCATTATCAATGCAAGCGTTCGTAGAGTAGCGCTATTGCTATTGAGGCGACCAGCAAACATGCCAACTATATTTCCCAGCGGCCCCTGGATCTGGAAGTATAGTCACGTCACTGTGCACAGCGATCTATTGGTAAGTTGGTGATTACGTACGATTATGTCACTTATAGGCTACGGAAATGCACCAAAATCTAATCACTTCTTTCTTTTGTCATTTCCAAAAACTCTGCAAAATTTCGTCCAGATCCGTGCACAACTTTTTTAGTTATCAAGGGGAAAAACCAACACGGCTAAAAACATAACCTGCTTCGCGGCTATGCCCGTAGGTAATAAGATCTCCCAAAGAAAATTATAATTCCACCTTTAATCAAACAAATTATATTATATTACGAATAGCATCATGCCCCTGTGAAGAGGTGAATTTCCACCCTATGGGCAAAGATGGGCAATGACTCAGCTGTGCCGACTCGGGACGGGGAGTTCCATTCCACCATTGTGGACGTTGCAACTCATTGTGGCTTAGAGGGTGCCAAGCCCCCGAAAAGACTAAACAGACCCATCCATTGTTGACGTGAGTGAGGCTGCTGGTAATTGCCGTAAGCTGCTCATATTAAATGTCCCTTTCATCCATTCATCGTCACCTGGTTCGTGGCCATGCCAGGATCAGAATACACTATTATAATTTTTTTCTTCTGTTGCGAGCGACAGCCACCGCTGCCCATTCACCAAACCAGGGCCGCAGCTAAACGAGAGCTGCTGGTGACTCAGCATCAGCTACTTAGCCTTCCTAGAAACCTTTAAGCTCCCGTTCAGCTTCAGGGGCTGACTACTGAAACTGTTTATTCTAAAGCAGAGCTGGGCAACGTCTAGCGGTATGTACCCACCGAGCGCCACCGTCAATTGTGGGTGGATACAATAAATGTCAACTTCAACTTTTTTTCATACAGGTATCCGACTGGGCTCGTTGCCTCATGCTTGATTGTTATGCTCTAAGGCCTGAGTCAAACTCTACGGACACACATTAAATGTGTCCGTCTGTATGAAACTGAAATGGTCTACGTAGATCAGGTATCGGCAACTGGTGGCCCCCGGGACGCACACTGCCGGGTCCCCAAATTGTGCGGCCCGCAAATAGATTAATAATAATTTAATTATATTTAAAAATGTAATTATACTCTTCGAGAGATGGCGCTGCTTACGCAACCAATAGCATATTTCATATTTAATGAATAGGGGATGTAATAGCAGTAATGTAATGGTTGCGCATGTAATGGTTCTGTGTGCACCACCACCGTGTAAGATCCTTCATACAATAACTTTTGAACGGATGGATGGATTTTTTTTTTTTTATGTTTGTGGTCATGTGGCCCTCCGGCGATGGTGCTGGAAAAAATGTGGCCTTCTTCATTGTAGAAGTTGCCATCCCTGACGTAGATAGTCTTCATACCTTTCATTTGTCTTGAGCCTTGTTACTTAGTACTACCACTACGGGGTAGTCCTCGGCCTTTGACGATGGCAGACATGCCACACCATTGCTGTGAAAGTAAATCCCACAGAAGCACCATGAAAAATCAACAAGATCTCACCAAATAGAGAATAAACTTACTGCCAAAGACATTGAAGCCAGCACTTATCAGTTAATTATGCTGCTGGATCCAGCACCTACACATTTAAACAGCGGCGTGGGTTTGCTTCCCTTCACCGATGTGTACTGTACATCAGCTTTCCTCACTCGCTTATCCCACTTCCACGCCAACACTGTCAATAAAATAGAGAAATGGCACTTGCGTTGAAAAAAATAACAATAAAAGACATTTGTAAAATGGGATAAAGGACAGTTGTTTGTACAAAGAAGAGATCATCTTCTTCATGTTATGCACTGTTAGAGACATAGGCGCCGACATCATTGAATAAAGATCGCCACAAAATCACTGCAGCGCTGGCAATCCAGGGTAGAGTGTCTTGTAAGTCCTGCCATTAGGCCTAACTTCTCTGTGGCCGAGCGGTTAAGAGAACCGCTTTTTGATACTTTTTATTTTTTTAATCCTTTTTTTTAACCTGTTTCAGGTTCAAATCTCGGCCAGACACACATTATTTACTTCATAGTCTACATAGCAATTGGAGTAATTTAAAGTTAATGTTGCATTTGAGATGTAGAATTTAGGGGACACAGGCACCCACGGGCAAAAACAAAAGTCAACGCCTATGGTAACAGATAATAAAACAAACCAACAACAAACCCTCATCACTAGATGGCAGCAGATCTCCACTCTCATCTTTCCACACAGAGTCAAGTCATAAAAATATGACGCTTGAAAAATATCACTGACATTTTCATTGCGGGGGGAAATCATAGCAATCATTGAGTTAACCCTTTAGGACACCTTGTGCATCTTTGTTATATCAAAGTTTAGTGAAAAACATATCCAATGCATCCCTTGAACATGATCACAGCCAAAATGCTGCTCAAATGAAATGCAAAACGCTCAAGGACAATGAGTCCCCGGCACCTAAGGGTTAAGCAAAAACTCAGAAAACGAAAACACATGGACATTTCTGCTGCCGCCAAAGTGCCGCTCAATAACACAACCTACCTGAACGTTGCACAGAGCCACGCCAGGCAGCAGCCCACTTCTGACAATACACAACGGCTCGGCAACAGACAACTCGTGTGGCACCAAGCGAGGAGGAGGGATCGGGGGGGGGGGAACAAACATTTCCCGTCTTGGTTTGGAAAATGAAGACATGCTCCTATTTTCACAGTAAACACTCTAAGAGCCGCGCCGCGGTCTCCACGGCTGTTTGGCTGGGACTGGTTGTGTACCAGGCTCCTGATCCTCATTCAGCCCCCCCACCGCCGCCACCCCACATGTGTGTAAATACATATCCACGGACTAAACACAGGGCACAATTGTTGTGTTGGAACCGACAACTGTGCAAGATTGAAATCTGACATGTGGAACTGAAACTAACAATAGACAGACAGAGAAGAGACAGTGATAAACAATGACGGGGGGCAGAGGAGGAGGAGGCGCGACGGAGGAGACGCACGCGGAGAGAGAAACAGAGGGAAACAGAGGGAGGTCCACAGAAAAATATGCTGATTATGATTTGGTAACGAATTATAATCTGGGGATCACTCACAGAAATGGACAGCAAATTATATCCACAGTGGAATCCTCCAGTAATGATCAAGTTTGTCCCAACCCAATTTGATGACTATAAGCAGTTGATTACTAAAAGTTAATTTACACACAGAGGGGTCCGCGTTAGCCGAGTGGTTATGGACACCGCACCTAACGCGACCCCATTCATGTGAGTGGCGCTGTGTTGCACATGTTTACATTCATAAAAATAATGAACATTGGCCAAAAATTATTTAAACAGCTTTTGTGTAGGAATGATTCCGTCCCCAGCCTTTTGATCAATATAAGCAGCTGATTACATACGGCATGGAGATCAGTGCCGGAAAAGAAACAAAACCCATAGACACACGGAGATCACAGTCAGAAACCAAGAACTGAATAAATTAATTAATTAATGAATTTTATTTTAGGACCGGCCGTACAAAGCCATTCAATATTTCAGCATGAGATATGCAACATGAGAAGATAGTTGTACAAAACCGCCTTAGCAGAGTTGCTATATTTCACCCGGATGTCCGTGAGTGGAGTATGCATACTCCGGAAGGAAACAGTTAGTCGTTTTAAACACCTTGGTGCAACTTTTTTTTTGTTACAGACAACCAGGATTGTACAAACATTAGCAGCTCTAACAAAGTTAAGGATGATTTGGCACAAATTGGCAGGACAAGAAATATGAAGAATAGGGTCACATGTCCAAAAAACTGGAAATGGTCCCTTAGTGACTCTTATTTTACCTCTCCTCATGACCTCTATATCTCCCTGTATTGTCTTTCTCTCCATCATCAATCATCCGCTTTTATTGTTTCTCGCTCCCTATCTCTCTCTCTCCCTCTCACTGTAATAAATAACCATAGAGCCAGCCCCCGCAGACAGGTAGCAGCAGCAGACATCTCTATCAGCAGAGGTTGTTCGTTCAATTCCCAGGAGAAAGGGGAGGAGGATGCCAGACACGCTCTGTGCCAGGAAAACCAGCCTGAGCCGCGCTGAGCCCCTAGCGCTGAGCCCCTAGCGCTACGCCGACTGTGGAATGCACTGAAGCGAGCAGGCGTACGAGCATTGATGCTGCTTTATAATGACAGTGGAAAAATAGATGTCTGCAACTAATTACTAACTTAACACACAGCCGGCAAGATATATATGATTAACTTGGGGATCACTGTCTGCTGTCTATCTCCTGCTCTTTCTCCCTCCCCTCCATCTTAGCCTCTATCCTTCCCCTACACAAAAACTGTAAAAAAATTCAAATACTAAATGGGAAACATAGACATAGTAAGCGACAACGTGTATTTGTATGGTGCCAAAATGCCAGACTCACAGCATTTAGCTGTGAATATTGGTTTTCAACATAGGATGGGAGTACCATTACTGTCATTACGCTGCTGTTATCTTTTTTTTCTTCTTCTTCAGTGTTCTGTTTTATTACTTGCTGTTTCTGGGGCTTGAACAGATGACCAAAGTCAAATTCCATGTTGTGCACTTGCACGATTAGTCAATAAAGTGATTCTGATTCCGAAAGAAAGAAAGAAAGAAAGAAAGAAAGAAAGAAAGAAAGCTGCTGGCTGAAAGTTAAAGTTGTAGAAAAAGTTAAGACATAATGAAACGATACAGAATGAGTGAAAATAATACATATGCAATCAGTGATATCCGAGACAAAATATCATGCTTGGATGAATACAATTTTGATGGTTGTACTTTTTTGGGGGACGTGGGGGGCGTCTCTCTGTACACTTGTGTGTGTTCAATGCAGAGCATGCTCCCTAGACCCTACATTCAATGTGTATTTTGCTTGTATATTAGAGATGTCCCGATCACCTCTTTTTTGCATTCAAGTGCGAGTCTCAGTCTTTGATTTTAAAGTGCGGCCAATAGCAAGTCCTGTTACCAAATCTGAATAATAATAATAATCTGTATTATATCTTGCTATCCAGCAAGAGACATAATTATTACCTTTAAAACTCAAAATGAATCAGCACGGTGGGCACGGTGGCAGAGTGGTTATAGAGTGTGTCCCCCGGGCCATAGGTCGAGCAGCGCCACTGGTTCCAATCCCCGGCTTTTCTGCAATGTCGCGTCTCATCCCAGTTTCTGATTTAATCCTCTCACTTTCTCTCTTTATTCTAAACGATTCATATCATATGGAAATGTTTTAAACTGTAGTGCATGCATTGGAATATTCTATTTTTCATTTTCTAATGTCTAAAATGAAATCTTACTACAAAAAATACGGCAAGGTCTGCCTAAATCCTTTTATATTCCCTCCCTTTGAGTTTAATGAGTTCATTTACAATGGTTAAAAAAAGGAAAACTTTATTGGCATGGGAAAACAACATTGTCGCTGTTAAATGGCCTAAAACGCTGTGACATTGCACAGCAACATGTAGAAATGTACCAATGTGGGCGGTCTCAGATTAATATTCATCCTCTAGCACCTTGTAAAGGCTGAACACTGCTGAAGCATGCAAGCCCACATAAAACATAAAACGCACATGTGCGTGCAGAAACATTCACACATACACATTTGATTGTCTCATCTTATATAGCTATAGATAGTACACATAGACACATACACACAGACAAACTTGTTTGTCTCATCTTCTACTTTGGAAATCATCTCGCAGGCTGGAAAAAAAACTGTTACGGTTCCTGGTGGTAGTTATTCGAACTACCATTGAACATGCAATATGAATGTATGGATGCATGTTAAAGGTGCATGCTTGGGTGTACTGGATACAATGCCTACTAGGCTTTAAGCCCTAGCAAAGTGCTGTTTGAACTCTCACAAAGGGCAGAGCTACTGGCAGAATTAAGTGAGCATGAATGGTGGCTCACAATAATAATTTAGATCAACACAGACAGACCGCATATTCAACTTGGTTCGCGCAGACAGTTATGGAAATGATCGCTTTTAGCTTTAACACCTGTCCGTCGGCAGAAACCATAACCGCTAGGTTTAAGAGGCAGAATTGTTATCTATTAGATGGTAAAATAGCATGGTACTCAGCCTCTGGTCCAACATAATGCGAGGAGGCTTTCCCTATGAAAGCCTGCTGCCTAAATAGAAAAGCTACAGGTGCTAGTCGTTTCGCATTAGCTCTTCCTCATAGCCTCGTATCCAGATATCGGTGCCCAGCGCCTTACCGGGGCAGTATCGCCCCCTATCGCAGATCACACGTAACAAAAACGTTCACAGGCGCAGTGGCATAGTGGTTATACACTGTGTGCAGAATTATTAGGCAAGTTGTATTTTTGAGGATATTTTTTATTATTGGGCCACAATTGTGTTCTCAATCAACCCAAAAGACTCCTTTATATCAAAGTTTCTTATTTTTTGAAGTTGGTGTGTTTTTTTTGTTATTTGCCCATTTTATGAGGATTTTTGTGTTTGAAGGTAAATATTACTGTGCAGAATTATTAGGCAACGTAATAAAAAAACAAATATATACCCATCACACATGTTTATTTTCACCAGGTAAACCAATATAACAACTCAAAATACAGAAATAAACATTTGTGACATTCAAAAACAAAATCAAAAATCCAAAAATCAAATCAGTGACCAATATAGCCACCTTTCTTCTCCATGATGCTCAAAAGCCTTCCATCCATGGATTCGGTCAGTGTCTTGATCTGTTTGTGATCCACCTTGCGTGCAGCAGCCACCACAGCCTCCCAGACACTGTTCAGAGAGGTGTACTGTCTTCCCTCCCTGTATATCTCACATTTCATGAAGGACCACAGGTTCTCAATGGGGTTCAGATCAGGTGAACAAGGGGGCCATGTCATTATTTTTTCTCCTTTTATACCTTTTCTGGCCAGCCATGCTGTGGTGTATTTTGATGCGTGTGACGGAGCATTGTCCTGCATGAATATCATGTTTTTTTTGAATGATGGTGACTTCTTCTTGTACCACTTCTTAAAGAAGGTGTCTTCCAGAAACTGGCAGTAGGTTTGGGAGTTGATCTTGACTCCATCATCCACCCGAAAAGGTCCCACAAGCTGATCTTTGATGATTCCAGCCCATACCAATATCCCACCTCCACCTTGCTGGCGTCTGAGTCGGTAAGGAACTTGCTGCCCTTTAGTGATCCAGCCTCGTGCCCATCCATCTGGCCCATCAAGACTCACTCTCATTTCATCAGACCAAAACACCTTGGAGAAATCTGTCTTCAGATATTTCTTGGCCCAATCTTGACGCTTGGTCTTGTGCGTCTTGTTCAAGGGTGGCCTTTTTTCTGCTTTTCTTACCTTGGCCAGGTCTCTGAGTATTGAGCACCTTGTGCTTCTCGGCACTTCAGACATGTTGCAGCTCTGAAATATGGCACGACTGGTTGCTAATGGCTTCCTGGCAGCTTCACGTTTGATCCTCCTCAATTCATGGGGAGTTATTTTGCGTCTTCTTTTTTCAACACGCTTCTTGCGCCCCTGTTGGCTATTTGCCAAGAACCGCTTGATTGTGCGATGATCCCTCTTCAAAAGCTTGGCTATTTCCACACTGCTGCAGCCCTCTGACAGACATCTGACAATTTTGGACTTTTCAAAGTCTGTCAAGTCTCTTTTCTGACCCATTTTGCCAAAGAAAAGGAAGTTGCCTAATAATTAAGCACACCTTATATAGGGTGTTGATGTCATTAGGCCACACCCCTTCTCATTACAGAGATTCACACCACCTGATTTACTTAATTGGTAGTTGGCTTTCAAGCCTATGCAGCTTGGAGTAGGACAACATGTATGAAAAGGATGATGTGGTCGAAATACTCATTTGCCTAATAATTCTGCACACAGTGTAGTGCACTATATGGGCCGCACACCATTGTAGGGGTGTCTGGATAGGGAGCGATTTCAGACAGAGGGAGAAAAAGAGAGGAAGCTGGTAAGAGGAGGAGGATTTGATGAACTGGCTGTATCAAATCAAACTTTATTTATATTGCACCTTTTATGCAGAGCAATTTAATGTGATTCACAGTAACAAAAATACAAGGAACAATATAACCCACAATCTTTCCAACCTATTAATAAGCAAGCATACGCATATACATACAGCGGCACACACACACACACAAGCAATGGATTCAATAAGATGATACACATGGCTTGGCACCGAGGATATACAGCAAGAGGAAACATTGGAGTACTAATGACAGAAAAATGAAAGAGTTTAAAAATATATATACATAAATGAATGAATACAAATTAAAAAAATAGTTGCCGGTATAGTATGAATAAAATAATAAAACAAATATAAATAACTAAATAAAAGTATTTACCCGAATTACAATAAGAACAATTAAATTGTTAAATAGAGAGCCATGGATTAAGTAGATAATAAAAAAATAAAACCATAAAACATTAAAGAAACATCAAATGAAATAATAGATAATTAAAATGATATGTAATATAATAATTACACAAATGGCAACTTGGTGCGATTGTGTGATAGCCCCCTCATTTGTGCTACAATGGCTAAGAGGGATATAGACAGATGAATTTAAATTTGACCTACTAACCTAGATAATTGAATATTGAATAACTTTTGAGTCGTTGCAGCATAAACGCTAGTTTTCGCAGCACAAACGAATGGCTATGATTTGAAAAGAAATTCATGAGGGACACCTTCCACCACCAGGTGCTGGAGGAACCTGCTCCAGCCCTTTAAACAGCTCCCCCTCCTCAGGACACAGCTGCTGCCAATCGGCAGGTGCAGCTAATCAGCAGGAGCAATCCTGAACAGAGGACCAAGTTAGGAACATAAACAGAGATGGCAAGTCACAATTCTACTTAGAATTTTCAGAAGTACTTTTTTAAAAAGTACTTTTTTTCTCTGATGACTTTTTACTTGTACTCAAGAGATTTCTAACATTTCTCAGTCTGTACTTCCGGTACAATAGTTTTTATTCTCACTCAAGTGTCATGATCACACGCCTCCCCTCTGCGCCTGCCCTCTCCACCCGCCTGCTATCTGCACCAGTCCTGCCTGCCCACCTGTTCCCTGTTTCCCTGATGACCTCTCCCAGTATATAAACCAGCCCAGCCCTCTGTCCCGTCAGATTGTCAGCTCACCTTGCCTCAGCTCCTGGTTCCCCAAGCCTGCCTGCTCCCTCTGCCCACGTGAACCCGCCAGTGTGTACCTCGTCCGTCCGTCCGCCCGCCTCGTCTGTCTCCCAGTGTATCTACCTGCCTGCCCGGTCTATTACCCAGTCTTGTTCCTGTGTTTTGGACTTTGGTTGTGAATTATATCAGTAATCAATAAAGACTCTTGAGTTCTGTGCACTTGAGTACTGTGTTCCTTCTGGTCCCTGACACCGAGTTGTTATTTTTTCTCTTTTTTAATGCATTTTTCTCCCACTCAAGTAAGAAATCTGGGGAATCTTTGTATACAAAAGAATACAAACAAAATTACTGGGAGGATAACACTGGGGCACTTGTGCACTTAGTTTTGTCCGTAGGGCGCAGGAGTTTTTGGTTAAATTTCAGTGCACTGAAAGTTTTGAACCAAAAACTCCTGCGCCCTACGGACAAAACTAAGTGCACAAGTGCCCCAGT
>OMKY01213358.1:0-32366 GCA_900302395.1 Bregmaceros cantori | reverse complement strand
GGGAACGTTTCCACGGAAGACGTGCTTTACATGCTGCACGGGCTCGGCATCCGAACCGTGAGTCATCAGTCATCAAGATCATTGGTCATCAATCATATTGGTAGAACAATAGTCATGTCATAATGGTAGATCCTTAGTCATCAGTCATAACGGTAGATCCTTAGTCATCAGTCATAATGGGAGATCATTAGTCATCAGTCATAATGGAAGATCATTAGTCATCAGTCATAATGGAAGATCATTAGTCATCAGTCATAATGGAAGATAATCAGTCATAATGGAAGATCATTAGTCATCAGTCATAATAGAAGATCATTATTCATCAGTCATAATGGAAGATCATTAGTTATCAGTTATAATGGAAGATCATTACTGATCAGTCATAATAGAAGATCATTAGTCATCAGTCATAATGGAAGATGACTGATAACTAATGATCTAACATTATGACTGATGACTAATGATTTAACATTATGACTGATGACTCATCAGTCATAATAGTAGATCATTAGTCATCAGTCAGCAACATCATTAGTCATCAGTCATAATGGCTCATTCAGGCCTGCCAAGTCTCACTCATTGAGCGTGAGAATCACACAATGAAATCAATTCTCACACTCTCACTCTATACTTCCTCACACAACAAATAAAAAAATAACGGTGCAGATAAACAGTGCCAATCAACACGGCAACCAAAATGTGTTATTTATATTAATTAAATCAACATGTTTTTGTGTGATTTTGCATGATATGTAAAAGCTGTAAAGTCACGTCTTCATTTGCTCTCAGACTTGAAAGTGAAAGTAGCGCATTTTGACGCCTCGTATGCATGCACACACATTAAACATGGTGCCTTCGCTTCCTAGCCGCCAAGTGCCGCTGACGGCACGGCTGTCAACTGCTCCGCTAGTCTATGCTGCCGTGCGGCTTCCCTTCCCAGTCCCCTGCCCCCACCGCACCACCAAGTGCCCCGCACAGCGTGGCTGCCCGCTGCTCGCCCAGTCTCTGCCGCCATGCGCCTTCCCAGCCACGCCCACGTTTCAGCTGACAGAAATGAAATTAATTGTTCGGGGAACAATATTTTTTTGTTCTAACCAGTTCAGGAAAATGTATTTATTGCTGGAACTCATAACCGGAAACGTCCGTTTCTGGTTGGAACGAACCGATTGGGAAAAAATATCGGTTCAATGCCCCGGTTATAATTAACACACTGTAACATGCAAATTTCTAGCACAGTTCTGTTCCAAATGAAATTCCCCATGCCCAACTAAATGGAAATAGTGGTCGCGTCATCCAACAACCCGCTGATCACCTGCTGGTGTTTTGGGCCGCCGCTGTTTGTTGTCCTTTGCTGGAAGTCAGTGGTTAAATAGGCTTTTTCCCCCCCGACAGCTTTGCTTCCATTATAAAAACAAATTTTAAATGATCCTGAAGATCATGGAGTACTCTGGAAAAGTAAAATACTCTTAAGGTATGTAACTAATCTAACTACTGTTTTAAAAAGAAGTAATGTGTTCGATTACTCATTACTTGAAACATTTGATGGCTTAAGTAACGCGTTACTGACAACACTGGTGATCAGTCATAATGAAAGATCATTTGTCATCACTTATCAAGATCACTAGTCATCAGTCATAATCAGGGCTTTGAACCGGTTCAAGGAACGACAACGAAAACTGGGAACTTTTAGTATTTTCCAGGGAACAGAAACGAAACCGGAAACGTTATTATTTTTTATGTGCCAGAACAGGAACACTTATTTTAAAATAATGGTAATCGGTTAATGCTGGTTTTATATAGTACCTCAAAGGATTGCACTTGGGGATAACTTCAGAAATAAAACAAGAGTATTAATAAACTACCAGCGCTACCAGTATCTCTGTATCGAGTCGCTGTGGGTTCGGCGCAACAAATATTACATAGCATTAACAGCTGACAGGAACGAAATTTACCGTTCCGGGAACAATATTTTTTTGTTCTAACCGGTTCAGGAACGTCAATGTATTGGTGGAACACATAACCAGAAACGTTATAATTCTGTTTCTGTTCAGAACGAAACGCTTGGGAAAAAATATTGGTTCAAAGCCCTGGTCATAATGGAAGATCATGTATCGTCAGCATAATTGTAGATTAGTAAGGAGAATGGCCCAGACAATTCTTACTGAAATATGGTCTTCCCTGATTATAGACGAGTCGTTATATAACTTGCCTTCATGTATGCACACACTCTGGCGTGCAGCAATACTTTGTTGTCCTAGATTAGCCTCATGGACCGAAGATAGACGCAACAGAAGATTGCCTTATCTGATTTTTGTACAACCAAAATCTGGTTGTGTAACAACTTGCATGGTGGATTTAAATTGGAAAATTTTGGAAGTGATTAGTTGCTTCTATCTTCACTCCAGTTTGGGTCCATGAGGCCAAGTTATGGTATCAAAGTACCGCTGGGGACAGAGTGAGTGCAGGGGAGAACATATTTCTGTACGGTCTTTCATTGCCGTTTTCCTTTTAACAAAGTTACCATTGACTAAGGACCAAAAGCAAAGTTTTGTCTTGTGAATAGGGTGTTAATTTTCACCAGATAATATTGTTATTTTAATATACCGGTACATTAAAATCTGGGTTTAATTTGAGGGGGAACAAGTGGGAGCGTGCTCCGCGAGCTTTGGTGGGGTCGCCGGCAGCTCTAACATAGCATATTAGTATACTAGCTCCTCCACCCCAGAGCTACTCGTACTCTCTGGCTCCAGCACCCGCCACTTGACAAATGAAGCAATGATTAAAATATGTCAAAGATTTTACACTTTAAGTATGTCCTCTTCCCGCTTCTTTGCCCCCTTTCCACTAACTTTGTAAAGAAAAAGTTAAAAATGTCCCGAGGAAAAAAAAAAAACATTTTAAAAGGAGGTAGGTAAGCATAGTAATTAAAGTCTGAGTTAGCAATCAAATAATTTATACAGAATCTGTCATAATATGCTGCTGTTGGTATACTCCAGGAAATAGACCTGCCTAAAATCATATCTCATAGAATGTTGTTGCTGTTACTCAAAGAAGTAGGCATATCTAAAGTCTTATGTCCTACGATGTTGTTGATGGTTTATTCTAGGGAGTAGACCTGACCAAGGTGATCTCTGCCGGCTCATTCATCTGTGCCACCCTCAACCGCAGAACCAACTCCAGAGTGTCTCTGGCCAGGAGCGGGGAGTGGGCGGGACCTCCAGTGATGCCTCCATGTTGCCAGCCTCCATGAAAGCTGACAGCCTCCATGAAAACCGACAGCCTCCATGACAACTGACAGCCTCCATGACAACTGACTGCCTCCATGACAACTGACAGCCTATATGACAGCTGACTGCCTCCATGACAGTTGACAGCCTCCATGACATCCGACAGCCTGTATGACAGCTGACAGCCTCCATGACATCCAACAGCTGCTGACTGCCTCCATGACCTCCATGACAGTTGACAGCTTCCATGAAAGCTGACAGCTGATTGCCTCCATGACAACTGACAGCCTCCATGACAGCTGACTGCCTCCATGACAGCTGACTGCCTCCATGACAACTGACAGCCTCCATGACAACTGACAGCCTCCATGACAGCTGACTGCCTCCATGACAACTGACAGCTTCCATGACAGCCGACAGCCTCTATGACATCTGACAGCTGCTGACTGCCTCCATGACTGCCTCCATGACAGTTGACAGCTTCCATGAAAGCTGACAGCCTCTATGACAGCTGACAGCCTCCATGACAGCCTATGTTGCTGTTACGAGCGTTCTAACGTCGAGTTTCCACCAAGAAATGCGCCATGCCATTGTACCTGCGCACCTGCGTATTCGCTTTGTTTCCATCAGCTTGCACGCAGAGCGCTGAGCGCAGTGCGCTGAAGGCTGCGGGACACATTTGGCGCGATAGTTGGCTTTGCCCAGAGCACCAGCAGATACGTCACTTTCCCTCTTCTCTAGCCGGTTTTGTGTGTGTGTGTGTGTGTGTGTGTGTGTGCGTAATATGAGAGGGAGAAACCGAGGAAGAGAAAGAGCACATGCAAGTCATGAAAATCGGCGGTGTAATAATAAATAAATAAATAAATAATAATAATAATAATAAAGCTGCGTGTTTGTGTGTGTGCACACACGTGTGCTTATGTTTGTGTGTGGTGCCATCCTGTTTTTGAAACCGCTGTGCAAGGTGACGTGCTGTCCTTTATTTGTTAAGATATGGAGGTAATTTAGACGCATATACATATACGTGGACAGTAAAATTCTTCCTCCGCATTTAATATCCATCAAGATGGGTTACTACCGCGGACAGCGGGATAATGTTTCTGTTTCACGTGCGATCAGCACGGTTGAAACAGGAGCACATGCACGCGCGCGCACACACACGCACACACACACACACACACAATTGCTAGCTGCAGCCACAACAAGTCTAGAGATCCTTTCAGCAGCCGCAACAATATTGCGACCGGCGCGGACGCATGCATGCACGCACACACACACACACACACACGTGTGCCCGTGGCTGGTGCTGTAAAATCTATTCATCATTATTTTTGCATATTATTTTTCTCCATGAAGTGAAGGGAATACCTCGGCTCTAGAAGCGCATGGTGGGTCCACCAATTCAATTGCTCAGCACGTCGGTCAATCATGGAATAAAAGGCACCCCGCCCCCTCGCGCTGTGCAGCGCGGCGTTGAAAATCAAAAATATATATTTCCTGCGCACTGCACTGGCACGTTGGCGGCGTGGCGTTGGCAGTGCTGCCTGGTGGGGTATGCACCGATGGCAGCAAAACCTTTGTTTTTTGGCGTGGCGTGGCGCTGTTGGGCGTTGGCGTGGCGCATTGCTTGGTGGAAACCCGACGTCAGGAGTCAAAATGCTGACGCACTGCAATTTTGCTTTATATTAATAGAATTTCTTCAAAAGCTAAGACACGTGTGTGTAGAATGTTGAACGGAGTGTGGAATGTAGAGCAGACACATAAACTCCTATCAGAAACTCAAAAACAGACGCTAAAAAATAAAAATATATGTAGTTTGTTCCTGCACCCTGGTAAATCCAAAGGACACAGATGTGATTATTTTATTATTATATTTATTTTTATATTTATTTTTGTATTTATTTTTGAAGGATGCTATTGATGTGTTCCAACGAATGATGTAGAATGTCTGTTATGTCTACGACAATTAGACTACTATTTTGACAGAAAACCAGATGAAGGCTTTTCCTCTTTCATTTAATATATCTTTTTTATTTTGTTATTAGGCATGTTCTACATGCCTATCACCCTGTTCCCGCTCCTGCTGATGATTAAATTACCTACCTATCATCTCTCTTGCTATATCTATAGCTATCTCATAATTCAAAACATGACTATCTTTGTCTGTTCCACACACAACTCCACCAAATGCACTCAGGGTGGAGGGTGGTATGATGGTGTGCAGTGCAAATATTTATGTAGGGTGGATTGCCCTAGTGTGGGCCCTTTTTTGCAGCTTCCTAATGTGGGTCAGATTTTAGGCAGTGGTCCATTTGAGGCAGTGTTGGGACAGTTCACTTTCAACATGAACTTCAAATTTCAGTTCAGTCTTTATAAAATGACTTAGTTCATTCATCGTTCATAGATCATCATTTTGAACTATGAACAGGTGTTTTCCCAAAATTAACTTTTTAGTTCTTTTTTTTTTCATTGCTGTCTGCTAACAGAACAGTACAGAACAAAAGGCAATACCTAACCATTTTAATGTTGGATTAGGTTAGAGGCTGGGTTAGATTTGCCGTAGGAATGTGTTCTTTGCTTTATTGCTGTGTTTTCGCTCTGTAGGCTTTTGAAATCATGAACTATCGTTCTTTGAACACATTCGGGTACAACACTGATTTTAGGTCAGTCCACCCTATATACATTTTATTAAATAATATGTATGAATATAAATATATTAATTCAACTAATATTCACTCACAGCATGTTGCCATTCACTTCCACAACACAGTACACCAAACAAACCCAACACATTTGCCACAGGCTCTGCATTAATATGCAATGATGCAGGTAGCGAAGTGGGACAGGGTGATGGTGCTATTCAGTCTTCCTGCCCTACTGAGGCAGAGATGGGCAGTAACAGATTACATTTACTCAATTACAATTTTTGTATTTTTTTTTTACTTTTGAGGTACATTTTTCACAAGTTACTTTCTACATTTACTCGAGTAAATTTGAGTTGAAAAAAAAAAAAAAATCTTACTGAGATGTCAGCAATCCGCTACTCGTTACATTAACTTGGCCTTTCAGCGACACCCATTGGGATGTTGTCATAGTTCTCCCTCCCTCTCGGGCACTCTCTCTCTCGCGCGCGCGCGCTCTCTCTGTCTTTCTCTCGGGCATCTCTCTCTTCTGGGGAGTGTAAATCAACAAGTGACATTCAATTACATTTTGAAAAGAAAATGTGTCCTATTTTTTTTTTTTACTGAAAGTTACTCAGTACTTTCGCTACTTAAGTAACTTTTTTGTAGATTACTTTTTACTTTTACTTGAGTAACTATTTAGTTGACTAGTTTTTACTTTTACTTGAGTAATATTTTGCTTAGGCAACAATACTTTTACTTAAGGCATTTTTATGGTTACCCTGCCCATATCTGCACTGAGGTGCGTCTAGTTTTTCCCCTTTCCTCTCTGTAGATCGTTGTAGCACCTGTAGATATTGGTCACCGGTGTGTGCAGTCTCTGCTAGGAATTAACCCAGCTGTATCAACTCTTTCCACGCAGAAGACTTCCATAGGCATGCTACAGAGAGCAAAGATTTACTGCCAGAGGCATCAAAACATATTGGGAAGCACGGTGGTGTAGTGGATAGCACTGCTGCCTCACAGCTAGAAGGTCCTGGGTTCGACTCCCAACTCAGACAGGTCCTTTCTGTGTGGAGTTTACATGTTCTCCCCGTGTCTGCATGGGTTTCCCCCACCATTAAAAACATGTTCTAGTTAACCTGCTCCTGCCAGTGCCCCTGGCCAAGGTACTGTCTCAGAAACCCCGCTCCTCAGGGATGGGTTAAATGCGGAAGAATTCCTCTGTACATTTACTGTATGTGTTTATATCTAAATAAAAGACCTTTATATTTTTTAAATGTAGAAAATTCCAACCACATTTTCTCCTAGAAAGTAGAGTTACTTTACACACTGACACATCTACTCAGTTCAACCCAACATGAGACCCTCCCAATACCCTTCCCCCTGTGCCCCAAATCCCTCCCTATTCCCTATAGACTGCACTATATAGGGTGTATGCCATTTTGTAGGGATGTCCGAATACTCCACGTAGTGTATCATGATCATCACTCCTGTAGTCTGGCTGAATGTTGGGGCGCCACTGAAGACCATCTCTCTCTGCCCTCGGCCACTCGCATGATTGCGAGTAGCCTATATAGTGCACTCAGATTCCAAGTAGCTTATATAGTGCACTCAAAATATCCCACAATGCACCATAAAAATTTGTGAACATCGATGTACCTAGGCCAAGCACTATAATCCATAATGCATTACCAGACGCAATGCATAAAAACGACCAAACGAGGAAAAAAGGACTGTTATGTGAATATATTTGTGTGAGTAATGCAGCACATTACAAATACAACACAAATGATCACAAGGATTAGTTTTTTCTTCAAATACAGGGCATTTAAACAAACACCGTTTTTAGTCAAAATGTCTTAGTGTTGAAATGTTATACAAGCTATAAAGCTTACCTGCCGCCATTGCTGTGAGAATGTGTACATAATTCCCCGTTGGTGTTAATATTATAAATAGAGTATTCAAAATAAAATCAAATAAAAACATTCGTGGTAGCAGCATTAGCGTATTACCGAGTGAAACGTCCATGCCACACTCGAAGACATGGACACGGATTAATGAGAAGTTGGGAAAAACGTGCGCGGCTACACACACGCACGCATACTCACATGCTGTAAGTGCTTTACAAATGGCACGTAGAGCCGTAATTTCTCTACCCATCTATTGCCTCCTAGAGGCCACGTCACACTTGATGTATTTTACACTGTATATTACAATCCCATCAGCTGTGTGTTCTTGGCCGATACAGCAAACCGGGGTTGGTCGTTTTTTGCCAGACACCTGAAATTGGCAAAAAAGAAAATCTGTAAATAGTCTGAACAATAAACAGATACGTAGGTATATATTAATAGTTTTATTTTTATAATGCATTCATTAAAAGTGCAATTATACATTGTATATGTTAAATGCATTACATTTATGTAATGCAAGTACGTTGATGTTTTCAATATTTCTCAGAAAAATGCGTCCATGATGTTGCGACGTTTAAAACTATTAGAAGTGATTCAGCTTGAGTATTTTGTCGGGAAATAATCAGCTTTGATTGTTGAACGCCATTCCATTTATCTTTCCACAGTAAATGTTGATTTCCCAGGTTGTTGTTGTTTTTTCAATCTCTAAGTTCGATAAATTATACTCAATGGCCCTGCTCTTCTGTCCAAATTTCAGAATACTTGTGGCCTGCAAGTCAATAACTTTGCCCGCTCCTGATATACAGGAACACTGGCGCCCTCTAGTGTCACGACATGTACACGACAACTGGGTACCTATCGTTGGAATGCAAGAAATGATTGACTTGCTTTCATTTGAGTGTTTGGAGTATAAAAGTAATATAATGTAATGCATTACTTGAGCATGTAATTATGGAATCATGTTACTGATTTACTTCTTACTGAGTAACTTGTAACTGTGTGTGGAAAAAAGCAAATACTTTTCAAAATGTAACTTTCCCAATCGTGGAGGTTTGTTAGTGTTATGTACAGCGTTGGGTTGCAATGAATTACATGAAATTATATTCCAGTAATCAGATTATGAAAACCAGTAAACTACATTTAAAAATATGCAATCAGTTACAGAGTTACATTTGTCCCTTTATTAAATACAAAAAAGTTCATGTAAAAGGGATTCTTCTAGATGCACATTGCCATGGTCTAGGGCAATGTGCATCTAGAAGAATCCCTTTTACAGCAGTCCACAATCGCTTCACATTACAGAGCACCAATTTGACTTAATTGTAATAGGGTTCAGTTAAAAAAAAAAATCTAAAAGTAATTACTTAACTCAAAATGTGGTAATGGGATGCGGTTTTGATCACTGGTCATTTGTAACTATAAGGGATTCATTTTGAAAAATAACTTTTACAAACATGGAAGTTAGCTATGGTTATGTCTGATGGGTCGTACCTGGACCTGCAGAGTAGCACGGCCGCCACTAGGAGCACTATTGCGGCAAGCACCACAGCCATGGGCAAGAACAACAGGTGTCCTGAAAGGAATCAGAATCACAGGTTTGAATCCAGCACACTTGGATTGGATATCATGCCTTGTGAGTCATAACTCTGTACTCAAACCAATAATGGCAATCAGGAACAGCTTTAATCACCACATAGCATATAATCAGTCTTTCTGTAGCCTTGTGAGACATGTACCCTCAACCTCAACGCAACAGCGAAGAATTCAGGCCACAGAGATAAGATGTTTCCGTAGGCTCCTCGGAAACTCGTATTAAGAGCACGACACCAACGAGGAAGTGAAAGCCATCGGGTCGTATGAAGAACCACTAACCACAGTCAGTCAAGGCACAGTGCCAGGTGGAAGGTGTTACGTTATTGTATGAAATAATGAGCGTGAGCGTGGCTTCCATTAAACACTTTGCTGGTGTAACTGAACAACATAAAAATCACATCCCATAATAATCGGTACCAACATCAAGCTCTCTGATTGGCTGGCACATTGGCATAGGTACAACGTACACTAGCATTGCATTAACTTTACACAAGAGAAGGAAGAGAGGAAGATGGAGAAAGTGATGGGAAGATAACATCCAACTCAGCCAGACAAGATGAAGTTATACACAGTAGTACACTGTAAACACACATGGAATTTAGGTTGGGCACTATATACTCTCCAGTGAACACACACACGTGGTCAGCAATCTATATGAGTGACCAGTTTCTGGAATATTTTTTTTATTGACCGTTTATTTGTGACTGTTTAATTTGCTGGATATGGAGAGATGGGGAATTTTGTTGCTTCTGTCCATTGTCCTGCGTTCACACCATAGTGACACAGTAAGACTCCATCATACCAGTCATTGGCTCCCAAGAGTCAGCAACAGGGGCACTTGTTTCGGCAGGAACATGTGGGAAGATTTGGTCATACTTAAGAGATGGCTCTCCTGTGAAACCACAGAAAAACAAGTATGAATGCATTTGACACATTGACTGGGCCCATAATGCATTGCGTAGCAGGACATTTGGAGCGAGACATTGCTCATTCCTTTTAATCTTTTTTGTGTACTCCAGTAATTCCACGGCGCATTCACTCATCAGGATTACTTCGGTGTTCTGTGTCTTGCCCAGCGACACTTTGACACTCTTGCCTGGATTCGACCACCAACCATTTGGTGGCTCAAACATTCGGTCTTCAACCCTCCGATCACTGAAATGGATCCTCTAAAGCCAATAGAGTGCACCATACTTAGGTTTGCCGCATGGACCTAATCAGGGGTGAAGATAGAATGAACTGATCATTTCCACGTTTTATTTTATTAGTTAGTGTTGATGCATATTAAAGTAAAATTTGAATCCTCCACAACGGCATCTTCCCAGCAAGCCACTCACGGAAGCGTGAGCGATCGTGTAGCAGGTCAGCAAGGCACCAGTGCGTCTGGCCCGCGTCCGATGCATCACAGCGGCAGGGGTGGAGGATCACTGTGCCCAGTAGGTCCAGGTACGCGCGGCGGCACTTTGCTCCAACGCCCAGCACCAGGTCAGGGTCCAGGCTGTCCAGGCACGACTGGTCTACACGACCACTGCACGCTACGCCGCCCTCCTCACCGCTGTGGTCCCAACACATGGATACAAACCTATTCAGCCGCTTCCTGTGTGAATCAAAAGCAATGTTTAATTTCAAGGCATACTGTGTAGTGTCTGGTGTTTGCAGAGTTGAGTGAAAGTTAGCTTTTAAAACAAATCTGTTACACTTACTATTAGTGGGACAGTTAGTGGGAGTTGTGAGGTGGTCTTAAAGGTGTCTTTAGGGGTGTTGAAGAAACTGTTCTTGTGGCATGAAGTTCATCAGAACCACACTTCACCCCACAAGAACAGTTTCTTCTCTGCAAGCATACGGTTCCTGAATGGTGAGGCAGATATACAGCCATTTTCTATCACTCCCACTAGAGACACTTTAAAACATCTCCTAATGATATTCAAAAATGTAATTGAAAAACAATCAGCCTACCTCTTATGTCTGTGGGGCAAAACAACACAGAAATGTTCCATTAAAAATCAGTCTAACTCTTGTGTCAGTTTTTGTGCATAGAGTTTAGAGTCCAAAACCATGAGCTTAAAATCGATGTGATCATCAGTGGTTTCAGAAGGTGTTACAGGGTGTTCGCGGGAGGGGGCGATACTGCCCCATTAAGTCACTGGGCCCCGCCTCTGGAGCTAAAAAGGAGTGGTAATGCCTGTAGCTTCCTCTATTTATACCAGCAGATTCCATTGGCTTGATCTGCTGGCATTAAACTGGATTCAGAGGCGAAGTACTATGTTCTCTATTTTACCATCTCATAGACCAATTCAATGTTTGTAAACAGAAGTGGACTGCACGCGCATGCTTGACAAAAAGCCTATAGGGATACATTGGCACGTACGGTTTATCAGTTATATGTGACCTGACGGAAATCTGGCCGGGCCAAGAGCTGCGGGCATATTTATTAACTCATCGTTGTTGCTCACAAAAATGATTTATGTCTTCCGACTTTCGCGTAAATTCCCGAAAGATTGACGGCAAGGAAGTCAATCTTTCTTTTCGTTCACTCTAAGGAAATCCTGACGCTCTTCAGTGATTCCTTCCTACAGGAAGTCACGACACGTGATCCTGCCCAGCGTTGCATTTTACGTGTCATGGAAGGATTATCTACATTTAAACGTCACGTGACGAGCAATTCTCAGTACCGGCTCTCCTTCCATTCTGAGCGTAAACTTCAATGTGAAATGATCGCACTTTGGCATAAGAGAGAGCTTAGCTAATAGTGCTGTTATAGCTTCATGAAGGGGTTTAGCCAAATATTGCAAGAAATTAGCACCAAAAACATATCTTGAGCAAAGGGGTCCAACTTCCAGTTCCATATGCGATCATTGAGTGGTGTTTGTTTTATTATTCATCACTTTGTTTTGGGATTAATTATTCAAATTATTGAATTTTGTTTTACTTTGAGTTATAATGACATGTATAATGTGTCAATTGTACGTTTACCCAGGTTTTACATGTATTATCTATCTTAATATATGCGATTGTTCAATGTGATTCAGAGGAAGCGAATCGAGCCGAACGGCACATACAGCGGCTGTTTTGGTTCGGTTGAGGATTTGCGCGCAACGGTGGTGGAACGCCAGTGATGACGTAGGTTTTGAATTGGTCCATAGATAACTACGCTGCCTGTCGTTTGTGGTTCCTCGGCGGACAGGTCTTAATGTTAAAAGCGATCTTTTTGTACTAGACCTGTTTGTACGTGCAATCATTTTTATCAGCTCGGCTACCGCGATTTGCTCAACCAAACTGTAGACTCGTCTCTAAATCTTCACCGATTTGGAGATGGGCCGGCTGATCAATGATTATCTCACTCTGCGAGTAAGTGAACGTCTGAGTCGTTATGCACTCATATGAGTTTGATCCCATCTTGTTATAAGATCAATTGGACGGCCCGAACGAACCAAGCTGCCTAATGTGGTCCAACTGTGCTGATCTAAATTATTACTATTAACGCGAGCTTCCATTCATACTCGCATTAATTTGCCAGTAGTACTGCCGTTTGTGCGAGTCCAAACTAACACTCTCCACTGGGCTTAAAGCCTAGCAGGCATTGTATCCAGTACCACCAAGCACGCACCTTTAACATGCACTCACATATTCATATTGCATGTTCAGTGGTAGTTTATAACTACCATGGAATCACAACAGAAGGGTTTGAACTCAGTTTGTTGTAATTCTGTGTACCTGCATTTCTTCTCTCGACGACACTGACTGAGCGCTTCGTGGCAGCTCCAGGCACCAGATCCATCATCCGGGCACGTACCCGTCAACAGCAGTGCAGATAAATGTCCACAGCGGCCGTCCTGGAGGAGCTCTCCACACTCGCACATGACGAGCGTGTCGGCCACAGCCGCCGGCATACTCCCATAGAAGCTTGCAGCCGTGGCCTGGCAGAGTAAACGGTCGCAGCGCTCAGGGAGGCAGGCCTGCAGCAAAGGGGCCATGTTGCGGTTGCACACTGTGTCTGCGACGCACAGCGCCACGCGTGTCATGCATGAGCCTGAGCCGTCTGCTGGCAGAGCACAGAAATCATTCCTTTCATTCTTATTTTAAAATTTACATTTTTAAGACCTATTGGGAGTAATTTGCGGTTCCGTGCCCAAACCCAATCTGGAACGGAGACTGCTGGAGCTGGGATTCAAAGCACCAATCTTTAATTCTTCAATCCTACGCTTGTTGGAACGACTTCTCTACCAACTGAGCTACAGCCAGCACCATTGTCGGCCATTTAGAGAAAGAGATAAAACTTCAATGTCCCCAAAGGGAAATTTGCCATTCAAAACACATTATTGCATACTCCAATGAAAACGACAAAATGGACAGAAGATGAAGAGATGAAAAACACTCATCACAATAAAAGGTGAATGTTGCATTGATAATTAGTAAAGAATAATTCTCAGTCTGCCTTGAAGATTGTAGAGTCTTGCTGACAATAAGCACCAAAGCACCATAGACCAGGTGTCATCATCATTCCTAAGTGATCTGGTCCAATAAAACCATAGCATGATGAATAAAAAAAAAATCTCCATTCACATGTTGAATATATTCAATGGTCAAACACGCCTCCGCCATGTCATTTTTTCCCCTTTTCATGCGGACGTTGCGAATTTCATCCCTACCCGTAGACTATCATACCTTAGACAAGAGAGTGTAGAGCCCAACTTTACCTCCAATGTCTGGCAGATGAAAATTATTTTCACATTTTGTAGATCTCTGGGTTACATGAAATTCTGTGAAGATCTATGCTGATTTATTGAGAAATTCCAAGATTGCTGAACCACGTTTTCCTGGAGTGATGTTTGAGCCTCTGAGTGTTTTTGGCTGAGACTGATGTTAACTGAGTCGTGCTAAAACCTAAATGTTGTCAATTTAATGTTATTTGAAATTTCATTTTTTTTTTTCAATTCATTTTCAATCTGACCCGAAAATAATATATGAATATCGGTAGACAAGAACACAATATGAAGTAGATATACCAATATAAGGCATTTTAAAAAGACATCATTTCAATACGAACCAAATTCATAATGAAATGTTTTTTAATGATTTGCAAAATAAGTGAAATAAAGATAAAGATTATTTACCAATACGGGCTAATCCAGTGCCTCGCCAGTCCATGTTTGAGATACAAGTTGTTTTCTGGAGACCTACACCACCCAGAGAAACAAACATATATTCATATATACAGATAGATAGATAGATACTGTACATATATATTAGTACATACTGTGTATGTTGTATGTGCTGAAAATTGCATGCTTCCAATCTTCCCTTTGATAGTGCGTGGCTCATTATCTATTTACTTGTTACTACCATTCCTCCCGACATTGAGGTGAGACTGCCGAATGAAAATTATTTACTATTTGGCATCAATAAAGTGTTCTGATTCTGATTGAGGATTCTGATATCACAGACACACACATAAACACAAATAAACACAAACAGACACAACACACACAAACAGACATACACAAAGAAACATAAAATCCCAATTCACACTGGACTTTTATTACCTATGGACTTCTGGTAAATCTAGATAAATGCGGAGGACGTCTGAGTTGAATTGTGAATGCGCAATGTCAATGATTTGCGAAGTAATCCACTGCGAGTTACCTACTGTGATTCGGCGAAACACCACAATGGTTTGAATTCTGAATTTGTTTAACTTTGTTAATACACGGACACACATGCGTGTGTGAGAGTGAAGCCTGTGTATGTGTGTACACTGTTGGGCAAGCAAAAATACAGCACATGCATCATAATGTCTTTGAGATTGAGCAAAAGACAGGCTTTTAATAATCCCGTCAGAACGTGTGGCAAAATAACACGGACGTCAGGGGGTAAGAGTTCCAAAAAGTAATTCAATGGCAGTGCGAACTGGCCTAAAGACACACAAACCCACGCACTGAAACACAAAAACACACAAACGGACACACACAAAGACAAGCAGACACATAATGAAACCCAAAAACACACACATATAAACACAAAGACACACAGAAACCCACATATATACAGATAAGTTAATAGTTTGTTACTTCGCTGACCAGAATGCTCCTCAATTTTAATATTATACCTTTCATAATTATAATATATTATTTTAATAAAAAAGACTGCAAATGTTTTATTTCACATTTTGTACATTACTTTTGAATTAATGTGGAATTAAGTTAAAAACTCACTTCCAATGAATTGTGCATTTAAGTGATTGTGAATATCAATAAGTATAATAAATTAAAACTCACCCAACACCAGCAGTATCAGAGTCTCTACTCTGCTGTGTGCAGTCAACATGTCTCCCATTTCGTCCAGTGCAGACAGAGGTGGTCTGGGGAGCCACCAGTTTACTGAGCCCATTGTTAGCCCGGCAGGTGCATTTAATTGCCTCAGAGACATAGCAAACAACCCAAACGTTGGCGCGACAACATCCATGACTGGTCAGATCCTCATATTTCACTGTCTGGAGTGATTATATTTTTGTATGTGCTGTACTCCCTGCACTGAAAGACCTTTAATCAAAAAAACTTAAAAACAACTGTGCCTTATAGTATATAGTCTGGTGTGTTATATGGAATCATTCTGGTTGTTTACTGACCTCATTATAAAACAGTGTTAAATTATATATACACATGAAAAAGCTGGGTTAAAAATATTAATTGTATAATCCCAAATTTTCTGTAGCGCATGCCAAATAACGACAGTTTGCTAATGTTTAAATAAAAAGAGAACATTTTGAATAATGGTCTATATGTAGAGCGTCTGCCTGACGCTCCACGAGTGACCGTCGCCAAGTCACGTGAAATACTGTGCACTAATATGGGATGTCAATGGTAGCCCAATGTAGGAAAATTATGAATTGGCATTACCCACAGCAATTTAAAGGGTTGCCAGCCCCAACTCTATAGCGCCACCAATAGGCCAAAGTTGCAAGTATTTTTCTCCTTGTAACTTTTGAACCATCAGGCAATTCTCAAACTAGGTTTCCATGGATTCGCTAGATCAGGCTGAATCCAACACACTATATGGCGTCAATTTCCGCCAGGATAGATTTTCCGCCATTTTGGATTTTGTGAAAAACAATCAAAATGCCACTCCTTCCTCAAATATTGACCAGTTTTTCTGAATAGATAGCATTTCTGGACTGAGCAACATAAACCTTATTGAAATTATTTAGGATATTGTCAATTGTGCGGCTGTGAGAGCCAATCAAATTTGTTGCAGAATGTTTTGGAAATTTACTTACAACTTGGGGTCTCTCAATTGACACATCACAGAAAATCTCAGGACAACAGCTAAAGCCCTCTAGGGCCACCAGCAGGTCAAAGTTTTTACATTTATACATGTAACTTTTATTCCTTGGCATCCTTATAATCAGTGTACCAGGAGGAATCAAACAAAATGACATCATGTCAACTGGAACCCGGTCCGCCACTTTGGATTTTGCTAAAATCAATACAGTGCTTCTATTCCTTCAAATGTTACATTTTTACGCAACTCGGTAGTGGGTACACATGACAAGATTTATTACACATCCGACCGTTTCACCGTGACAGCCAATGAAACGCGTCGAAAAGTCGCATAACAGAAATTAGCTCATATCTTGGCAGCGCTTCAACGGATTTGAGCGAAACTCGCCGGACGTCATTGGCACCCTCTGTTAGGACTGTGCATCAAAACAGCTTGCCTTGGCTTGACCTCTCCAACAAGGTAGAACATGCAATCTCTAGTCAAAACCCTTTTCCAACCTCCAATAAGCAAGGACAGAAGAGCAGGCTGATGAAACGAACATGAAAATGTCAGTACAATAATGAGCAGAGATATCGGTCCAGTTATCTGTTTAGTTAAGTTCATGATATAGAGTTCCTCATGCTGCTGTGGTCAAGTTGAATAACTGCATCCAGACACACAATGAAGCAGACCATATCTTCAGTATATTTCAAGTCTGCCAGACTAAAAGGTACAGATACTATGCCTCTTTATCCTCTATAGGTGAATTTCAGTTTTGGAAATGCAAGAATTAAGACTATGAACAATTACCATATTTTTGGATGTTCTCTGCCACTTTTGTTGAACAGTTGAAATATTTGTCTGTTGATTTTCCAGAATGGAAAAAGGTAGTATTGCAGGGCGGCGTGGTGGCGCAACGGTTGAAGACTATGCACATCGCACCCCCCACCCCCTCAACCAGAGTCCTTCGAGCCGTGGGTTCTATTCCTGTGAGTGGATGCCAACGGTGTCTACCCCCGATCTCTTCCCCATGTCCGACTAATCCGATCAATAAAAAAACAATGGCACTTAGACAAAACTTCTCCATTTTATCCGGTAGCCCTCTCGCTACAGCTAGAAAACGGATTCTGTAGTTCCCGGAGAGCATGAATGAGGACATAACAGGTCTTATAAGATTCATCAGGTAATTCCTTACATTAGTAACTGTAGACCCTCTCCGTGTGTTCAAATCTCAATACCAGCTTCGGAATGTCTAAAATGTTCTGCCTTGCTCGTGCCGTTAGTGCCACACCGGGGAGTCATGCTGCGACCAACTATCACGACACAGTGACGGCACATTGACATACTTTCTGGTAACTTGCAGGAAATACAATTTCAAGAAAGATGGCAGAGTGGTTACCGGCAAAGAAGTGACCAGTAACCTTCATTTGAAGAAAATTGGACATGGTTTTAAAGTAAAGGCGACACCAAGCTTTAAACAGGTTTCCGTTCATAGTGGATATGGGGAATCATTCAATTTAAAACTGTATTCTGGTCGTTTTGCTTTACAATATTTGCCCAAAGTGAGAGTTCTGAGGTCCTCCCAGAATGTGTTGCTTTTGACATTGACGTATTTGTGATGGTACAAGAAATGGTAGCGTTTGTCTGTGCGTTACCATCCTGCCAAAACGACACGACCCAAAGAACTTACACGAGTGTGTGCTACACACCTATGAAATAGATTTTGCTGCACCCACTCCAATCACCTGCCGAACGGACTCAGTCGCATAGAGCGAACCCGGTGGCTGGCCACTGAAACAGCCATCCTAGGTCCGCGATCCGCCATTTGGCAGGTGTTTGAAACAGGTGCAGCAAATGTGCTCACAAAAGGCTCCAGTTCCCTGCCTAATCCAACTCCATCTCTCCCCACTGGAGATGTTCTACCCTTCCAAGTTTATTTAATTATATGCAAAATATCATATGTGACAATTTTTCATACACAAAAGGTCTAACTTCTACTTTAAACCACACAGACCGACATTTAATCTACATTTTTTCGATACAGTTGGATGCAGCATTACAACGGTCCCTGCCTGCCCACCAATTTGGCAAAATAAATTGATTCAAATTGAGGGCTGGGCTGTCATTTTTAAGTTCTAACTGCAAATGCAGCACAACCCTTTTACAAGACTCCACATCCACTTTTATGTGAAACACTTTATTAAACACAAAATGTGAACAAAACATCCATGTAGTGTAGAGACACAAGTGTCAATTTATGTTAATGCTAAATAATCCAGAAGTAACTAAGCAATTCTTTATTTCCATAAAGTGCAAATAGGAATGTTACGGATTACTTTGTGTAATTGTAAGGGATAGCTTAAAAGGAATAAAAGTAACTTTGTCAACACTGGTTATAAGACAGTAGTTGCAGAATGATACGTACAATGTTATTAATTTTATTATTATATTAGTACTCCAGCAGACTGCGCTTCAATACTTCCTCCAGATCTGGAAAACAAACACAGCACAAGGTTTGAACAAACGTTTTGGGATTACAAGTTATAGATCATCTAATGATATTGCATCCATCCACAGATTAAAAGTATCTAACTCAGAATTATATTTTTAACAGATCTTGAATTATTCAGGTTGCTGCTAGGCATAGATTATAAACTCAATTTAACCTCTCAACTGCAGCAGATAATAAGACTCAACGCCAGGTAGCTTCCCTGAGCCAACGTCAGGTAGCTTCCCTGACCCAGCCTCAGGTAGCTTCCGTGACCCAACGTCAGCTAGCTTCCTCCACCTAAACTCAGATGGCAGTGAGTATTTTATATTTTACCCCAAGTGTCTGGAGTAAAATAGAAAAAGTTCTGAAAACACATTGTTCCTATAAAAAGTTCCACTTAAAACCACGGCATTGAACAACAGCAGTCTATTGAATGTCAAAGTGTTTATAAAGCTCAGTCTTGAACTATTACCTGGAGACACCCTGCTGGTTCTGGGCAGCTTCAAAGTGTCCTCAGATTGAGCGTCTACAAAGACAACAGATAAGAGCACTTAACTCATTGACTCCCAACTAGTCCCAAGTCAAGTAAAAATATGTTTTTCACTCCCCATGCGTTGACTCCCAAAACATAATGTTTTTTAGTTTCATAATATATTTAAAAACTGGACACTTTGATGCATAATGTGTGTGATTTTAGGACGTCTGTGATGAACAGAACTGTCATAGATGACCGTCAAAACTTGAGCGATCATCTGGACATTTTAATCATTACGCATGGAGTGCGTCAGCGACCCCAAATCTAGCCAATTCCGCATTGTGTTCAAACGTGTGTATCAGTTTCCAGACGGTGCCAGTATCCCCGCTTACATTGTACCAAAAAGCTAAATATAATCTGCTTCAAACGTGCTCATGTGTACACCTCCAGATGAGTGGATCGGAATAAATGCCGGGGTGGTGCGCGGTCGTCACGTAACCTGGCGGTGCACGGCGCAAGTAACCCAGGGCAGGCTCCCCCGGATAGCAGACTCCAGCGGCGAGCCGAATCTGGCTCGTCGCGGTCACACAGCGGACAGCGAGAGAGAGAGTGCGAGAGAGAGAAAAGGAGAGAAAGAAATAGAAACAAAATGAGAAAGAAAAAAGATAACGCGAGAGAGAGCGAGAGAGAAAGAGGAAAGGAAGGAAGAGAGAAAGAGGAAGGAAGGAAGAGAGAAACAGAAAGGAAGGAAGGAAGAGAGAAAGAGATAAACTATGCGATTTTTGCGGACACCTGCCTTGGTTTAGCGTAGGATTGCGAGGTGATGGAAAAACCTAGAGACATGTGGGTTTTGGCAACGTACAGATTAAAGTCTGGCCTTTCAAACGAGCCATTGCATGTTTCAGTTGCCCTGTCAGATAATATGCGGTGCCCCTACAAAAAACGTCAAAAATGGTCAAAATGTCTGGGAGTTTTGGGCATGATTCCAAAAAAAAGGGCTGGTATTCAATGAGTTAATATAAAGCACATCATGTTTTAACGTTACCCAAGAGTCAACAAAAATGGGTTTAGCTCCAGCCCATTCAGGCTGTTTTTTACAAGCTATATTTATTAGGGTTAGCAGAAACAGGCGAAGATGGGAAGCAGACATGCGGGGAACATGTCGGTGGCGAGCCATCGACCCACGTGCCACCGAGGCACACGCGCGCCATCCAGTGCACCGCCCAACCGAGTGAGCTACTGGGCAGCACAAATACATTTTTACTTACTTAAACCATTACCAAATCTAACCTCTTCGTACATGGAAGCCCCACCCAGTAGCCCTGATGGCCCGAAATGGATAAACAATTAAAGTGGGCAAATAGTATACTGTAGCTTTATTTTCCAGACTCAAGGTCCATATCAAGAGCCACAAATCAAACAACGAAAACAAATACAGTTAAAATACACAACACAAAACAAGAAAAAAACAACGCATAAGAAGTTACATCAATACCCCCGTATCACAGGTATAGAAATACTGTTAACGGATATGCATATGAACAAATATTGTTTCAATTAGGGGTGGTAATCTTTGGGCATGTCCCGATACGATTACGATTACAATTCGATTATGAAATGATAGATTTCTTTTTTCAAGTATATTTATGCACTCCTTCCACATTTCTTTTTGTCTCACTGAATGAGCTGAGATAATCTGTAGATTGTTACATACAGAGAATGAAGACGTACCAGCAGGTGGCTGCCTTGTTTCCTGTAGACTGAGAGCCAGGGCCTGCTTCATGTCTTCATCAGAAGAGTCACCTGGAAAAACACACTTTGTTTGAATTCAAAGCAATGCCATTATTTTTCCACTAGCTGGGGTGCATCACTTGATCGTGCCCATCAGGAAATTGCAGTAAAACTTGCTGGTCTGCGCCGAATATTTCAGATAATAAAATGCAAAACCCACGTACGATGGCAGGCTGTCGTCTTAGGAACAAACACTGTAACCACAAGTCTTGTGAGACATTGCCCTCTGAATGAAGAAATTAGATTTTCCAAATTGTTACAATAAACAAACGGATCTATTTGTAATCAACGTGGGGGAAATGGTGTGTATATACAGGGGCAGTCACTGCAGGTAGCATTGTGCAATTTTCTCAGGGGTTACACATAGAAGTGCTGGGGTCAGAAAACTAATGCAGCTGCCCGAAGCTACCTGGCATTCAGTAGTTCTCGGAGCATGAGATTGTTGGGTGAACCTGATTATAGCAAACCTGCCTCTCTGCTGATTGTTGGCAGTGTATCGGCCTCCTCACATTCAGCAGCTAGAAACAAAGAAAGGCCATAGGAAATAACTTCTTAAGTCAACATCAAGGCCAACATCTGGAATGCTTACATATTGCCAGTATTGTTATACGGCCTTGAATGTACAGTAAATCGGACAACAAAACAGTCAAAACACAATTGATAAATTCCCAAACCACATCACGCAATGTTTTTTTTGTAGCCCATTAAGGCCATTCAAGATTTTACGGGTTAGCAGAAAGGGGCTGAAGAAGAGGTGAGGGTGTGGGGGGGATCTGTCCGTGCGGGGAGGTGAGCGAACGATGCTGAAACTCTGCTTATAGGCGCTGAAACTGCCTTGAGGAATTAGTGGACAGTAAAAGAAGCTGAGGCAGGTAAAATTATTTGGGGAGTGGGGGCTGCGGTGGTAGAGTGAACCGGCCAAAATGCGGCCAAAATAATATTTGGAGGGGGTGGGATGGGGTAATACGGCGGCACGGCATCTACGAACGGAATCGTCCCTAAACGGAACACTAGATCAGCGCATCTGGAGAAGGACAACCCATGTTTGCGTACATTCTGCTACAAGCGGAGATAGTGAAATATAACATTTAACAGCTTTGATTATAAAATAAGGGTCTTTTATCTGGAAAAAAAATCAAAAAGTTTATATAAAAACTAATGTTGGCTGCAAAGCGCCATGATCAAACCACACACTGTGCAGCGACATGGAGAATTAATTTTCAGTCTTTAATTTTAGATGCAATTCCAGTAATGACCGTTAGGTCTGCAGCTTTCCTATGATTTAGTTAGGGTTGTACGATTTGGCTTGAAAATAAAGAACAGATTTCAGAAACCATGGTTTCAGATAGAATTTTTAATTTGAAATAATCTTAATTTTACATATGTTTTATTTACATTGTTTTAATTCAAGACCATCAAATATACATTGTTTTAATTCAATACCATCAAATATCCAATTAGAATTAACAACACAACCAGGAAAACCAGTGACTTATGGGGTTGCTATACTAAAATCAGTTACCACAACATAAAAGATCCATCACAATCATTGAAGAAATAATTCAAATATCAGGTTTAATGATTAACATGTACAAAAAAAATCTGATTCCGGTTTCAAAACAATTTTTCCACGATTTTAGCCAAGTATTTGGCCAAGTATTTCTCCATGTATGAATCTAGTAAGTCGATAAAATATGATTTTGTTAAGATAAGCAATTATTAGACCTGGTGGTGAGCGTTGAGTTTCTAGAAGACTCTGGGCCAAAGCCTGCTTCATCTCTTCATCGGAGTCACCTGACCACAGAGGGAAAAAAACATGAAGATTCTACTCATTTATTGTTACACTTTCTGGAGTACTGTGGCAGGTTGTCCCCCCCCCCCTCCAAACCCCTACAGCCCCCCAGTTTGATATTGCCCCATACAACATTAAAACATTTGAAATCAAATTACGACCGGCTACTGGCCGCGACCTGGTGTGCATCCGCCATAAATTGGCTTAATTACATAGTAATTCAATGTGGTGGGTCGTATTGGTTTCGGGCACGCAATCACAGTTTGACAACCTAGAGCACAAGTGTGCATCCTAGTAGAGAGAACAAGGGTTCTGGCCTTTGCTAGCCGTTTCAAAGTGGACAGACCTTGGAGAGAGGGTTGAGTCGGCCTGGGTTGGTTACAGCAGGGCTCCAGGGGGCAGTGCTGGGAGTGGAAGTGGTCGTGGAACGTGGGCACCGATCCAAAGCTTTCCAGACACTGCTTGCACTCTACCTGATAGAGGAACACAGTTTATGACTTCACCCGAGCAACGGCACTAAGGCTTTAGGGCTTTACTTAATAACAAAACCCTTTAACTTTAAAATAAAAAGCTAAATTCATTTTCAAAGTTAAAAGGGTTTGTTAAGACTGCACGCTTTTGAATAAAAATAAAGCCTTGGTTTTTCCTGAATGCCCAAGCTTTCAGAATGCAGACTCACATGTGGGATACATGTGGGATGTGTAAGCGCATCACTGTCAAGCTATGCAGTAACCAAGCACCATATTTGCTGGAAAATCATATTAAAGTCCAACGATCAGTTCTGTTGATGTTAGAACAGAAGCCATTACTCGATTAATCCCAATTACAAAAAAGTATTCTGCCAAAATGTCCTTAGAGTAATACGATTTTCAAATTATGATAAAAATAAAATACATGCCATAATAAAAGATTGTGCAACGTCTTCTCAGATAGCTCTGGCACTAGTTGACAGTATAATTATGAATAAATATACATCTGTGGAAATTCTCGATTAAATTGTACCTCATATGTTTCAGGTAGCTCTAGCGCAGCGTGGCTGGTGCGGACGTGCGCCTTGATCTGGCCGTAGGACGCGGTGGTGAAGGCGCACGGAGAGCAGGAATACTGACAGGAGTCTTGGCCCGAGAGCCGCCGCACGCAGCGTGTGAACACTGACTTGCGCTCAGCGTCGCCCATCTCCGAGCCCATGCAGGGACAAGAGGTGTTGTCCGGTACGACCACCGCGCAGTCTTCGGTGGTCGCATCATCAGCAGGACGAGTGCTACTGGGGCCCTCCACTAGCAGTAGGAGAAAAAGAAGTTTGTAAACGGAAACGCCACCGAAAACTCTTCCATAGGGTTCCATAGGGCTAAGATATGCTAACAAAGTACTGCTGCGTGCCAAAGTGAGTGCGCACACACAGGCAAGCAGTTTTTCCTTGAATTAGATACTTGTATTTTTATAAATTCTCAGATGAACTAGCGGTGTTCAATTAAAAAGAAAAAAAGAGTGGATCACGATCTATGGATCTTACGGCTTAAGACATGATTTAGAACAGGGTCCCCAACCACCGGGTTCCAACGCGGTACTGGGCCGCGAGACACCCCGAACCGGGCCGCAAGACTTTGAGGAGAAAAAAAGGCTCCTTCTTTCCAATTCCTCCCTCAAGCTCCCTCCCTCAGGGACGGGAGGGGCCGAGCGTGCGCACACACACATGACGTGTGTGCTTGGCCCCTCCCTCAGGGGCGGCAGCACACCGAGCTGTCTGCACTGTGAGAAGCTATAGAGAGACTCTCTGTCGAGTTTTTAAGCTCCGCTCTTCACAGCGAGTTGTTTTTTCACCAATCCAATCCAGCTTTAAAATAGTGACAGCAGGGAAACCTTGCCTCTGCCTCATCTTATTCCCGCACGGAACTGGGCGGCCGTAGGCAAATGTTATCCGGCTTTGCTGCATTATCACCACCAGCGCTGCTGCCGCCGCACGCGGCTGTGGGCAGCGCCCGCTTAGCAGCGGTCAGCACGGCAGCGTGTAAGCAGAAGTGTAGTGGGGATTTTCAAAGTGGGGGCAGGCGATTTGTCACGTCATCAATTTCGTTTCAATTAATTAAAAAAATTGAAACCTAAAATCGAGTACATAACTTTCTATCTTCATCTTTAAAAATGTTATGAATTAACACCTCAAATCAGGTGTGTTATTACATAAAAACGTCTGTCCGTGCCCTGTTCATCATTCACCTGGGGCCGCTGTTGCGCCACAGTATATAATAGTGAGAGTTTTAATGTGAATTCCCTCTACTCTATTCCTCTGATTGCCAATTTTTTTTTTTTTTAATCTCGGCAGAAGTGAGTGAGTGGACGGCGTACACATGCGTAATAGCAGTGTAGCCCACAATGCACCGCAAAAAGTAGTGAGCATCGGATGTACCCTAGACGGAGCAATATAACCCATAATGCATTGCAAGACGTTTTAAAAATGACCTAAACTTAAAATGACACGGCAGGAGTAAATAACGATCGACTCTGGCAAATCGTTATAAATGTAAGTTTGTTTGACTTTTTCTGATGATTGTTGAATTTTATGATAATATTTTTTCATAATTATATTTTATAATGATTTTGACGGCGCCATCTCTAGTGTCCGAAATCTCAGCCGTTGCTGTTGAGTGGACTTTAAGTGAGTGCACTATATGGGGGATAGGGAGTAGGCGATAGGGAGCGATCGATTTCGGACACAGCCTATGATTATGTTACTTATAGGCTACAGAAATGCACCAACATGTAATCACTTCTTTCTTTTGTCATTTCCAACAACTCTGAAAAAGTTGTGCACGGATCTGGATGAAATTTTGCAGTTATTGAGGGGACAAACCAACGCGGCTAAAAGCATAACCTGCTTCGCAGCTACGCCCCAGCGCAGGCAATAAGCATGAAAGAGCCTAATTTTCAGTGCCAACTTAAAGCCTATGGTTTTCAACCAAGATATCAACACCATTGCTGTATTATTTGTGTCGCTGTGAGACTCAACTGTACCGAGGAGAATCGGCAGGGCCAAGATGCTGGGAATGGTGACTGGCGTTGGGAACACCAGTCACCTCCACTCAAACACGTTTGAGTGGAGGACGGACCAAAAAAAAAACCATACTAAATAGTATTATAATGTGGTTTATTTCAAGGCTTTGAACTGGTTCAAGGAACGAAAGCCAGGAACTTTTTGTATTTTCCATGGAACAATATTATTTTTTATGTTCTGGAACAGGAACACTTATTTAAAAATAACGATAACCGGTTAATACAGTTTCTTTTGTTCCTCAAAGGAGTGCACTTGGGGATAAATTCAAAAAAATTATGAAATCTATGATGCAACAGTGAAGTAGCATCGAATCGTGAATCGTCACGGGACTCTCTGCCCTGACATATATTATATAGCATTAAGCAGCTGACTGGAACGAAATAAACCGTTCTGCGAACAATATTTTTTTGGCAATTTATTGGGGGAACTCATAACCGGAAACACTAGAATTCTGTTTGTTTGGAACGAGCCGATTGGGAAAAAAACATTAGTTCAAAGCCCTGGTTTATTTATTACAAGTAGAATAGTAGCCCTTCACCTTTTTCCTCCATGCGATAATAGTCACGGCTGTGATCTCGTGCATAATGTTCCAGGAACTCTTCGGGGCCCGAAAAGTCCATGCTCTCACACAGACCGCAGTAGTACGCGAAGACCATGTCCTGGTCAGCGTGGTGGACACGGCAATGGTGGCGCACAGTCGACTTCTTGAAGAACTTCTGCGGACAGTGGAGGCATGCAAAGCGCTGGAAGTTGTGGTTGCCGGCATCGGCACAGTGCTGCCTCACATCCGACTCTGACGCAAAGGTTTCCTCGCACATCCTACAGATCCAGCCTGGCTCGGGATCAGGATCAGGGACGTTGACGATCTCATTCTTTGGTGGCGGCTTGGACGATCTGGACGGAGAAGATTGAAATTGGACAAACTTAAAAAAAAAAAAATAAAAAAAAAAAATCCTTTAAGTTTTTTTGGGGGGCACAAGCGCCGTTTTTCATTCTTTAATGAAATATAGTGACAGGATTAAATCGGAAACTGGGATGAAGAGTCGGGGGGAGGCACTCTACCCGCTCGGCCACTGCGCGCCCCCTAGATTACGGTTTTAAGGTTTTAATATCAAACAAACTTGCAGGTGGGTGAAAATTCAACATGATGTTGAATCGGGAGTATACCTTTAATTCATCTCAATGATTAAGTTATGTCCTGCAAAACTGATATAATTCATCATCACTGTATTAGGCAAGTGCCTCTACACAGTAATAAATAATATTTCATCCGATTAGTCGACTAATCTTTAATAATTGGCAACTGACCGACTACAAGATTTTTAGGCGAAAGCGCAGTTTTTCGTTCTTTGTTGAAGGAGCTAGTAATAGGATTAAATCGGAAACTGGGGTGAAGAGTCCCAGTCGATAAAGTGATTTTAATTCTAAATACACACCCAGACACGGCAGCACAGCTCGTCGATGGCTCCACTCCGCTCTCTACAACGGGAGCAGCTTCCTGCTCGACGTAGCTGCTGTGGCCCTGGTGTTTGCTGCTAATGTGCCGAGTGACGTCCTGAAGCCGCGGCAGCTCCAGTCGGCACGGCCGGCAGTAATAGAGGAAGTTGTCGAGGTGCGCCCCGCCGTGCTGGTGGCACAGGTGCAGCAGCGTGATGGACGCCTCACACATGTGCTTGGCGCACACGCCGCACTGGTGGAAGATGTGGTTGGCGGTCAGAAGGTGCTTGTGCGCCGCATCCTTGTTGGGGAAGCGGAGGCCGCACTCGCACACCCACTCCAGCACCTTCGGGGCGGGCGCTTCTCCGGCAAGGGTCGGCCTCTTGGCCGCCGAATCGCCCCCCCGACGGACAAGACCGCGCTTACGCTGTGCGGCCAAATTATTGGCATTGCGAGCACGCTGCATTTCCTCAAAACAGCAAAACTGCAAGATGGCCATCTGCACCTGCAAATTATAATTGTGCATTTCAAGTTTGTTGTTTGTATGAAATGAAATTCTCAAACAATTGAATCATGAATCGAGTTCATGTAAATGTTAATTAGTGTAGTCATATACGACACTAAAACGCAGAGCCAACACATGAATATATATTACTAATAAACAAATTAATGAAATAACCAAGAAGTACCTTTGATGTTCCATAAAATTCGTAATTCAGCTTTATTTTAATATTAAAATAAGTTTTAATATTAAAACAAGATTGCTGAATTGAGGTTTAAAACCTACTTCTACTGAAGTGAGTGTTGGTAGAACTAGACATCTTTTTGTTTTACTGTAGATCAGCATCTGCCAAAATACATTAAGATGGGGAGTCAGTAATCAGATTGGTCAGGGACACTGCTCCTCACTAGTGTTTGGCGATATCCACAAAATGTTTTCCCCGAGTGCTATAGAGCTGCTTTCAAAATGCACAGTCATTCTGTTGTATATACAATTTGTATAAAAGATAAACGTTTAAAATTGTACAGAAGTGGTGGGCTCGTGAAACCATTAAAAAAATATAACTGCAAGCAGTGATATGAGGCCAAGCTGCGTTGATATCCAGGCCTCGCAGGGGAAGCAGCTATCCTCTAACAGCTTGTTTTTATTTTGTTTCAACTAGGTTTTACCCAGAGATACATGTATATATGTACTCTTCCATGGACACCCGGGTGAAATATAGCAGTACTGCTAGACCCGTCATGTACAATCTTCGTCTCATATCTCATGTTGAAATACTGTCTGTCCTACAATAAAATTCATGAATTCATTCAATTGGCCAGGATGGTCCTTACGCAATACTAAATGGGGGGCTAGGGCAGAGATGCTTGAAAAACAATCCAATGCATATTTTGTAAATCGTGACGATTAGGGGCACAACCAACTAAAGCGAATATAACTGACATTTAGGAACCAATTGTATATCATATTGACAGCATTTTAAAATGCCACAATATTTAATATTATTGTCATTATTCCACATTACAAGCTAGTGGACTGCAGTACCGTTTGGTTGAGCTGGACATCATGCTGTGTGGACTGTCTATGGCGTTCCACCTCGTCCTGACTGAAGAACAGTAAACAGCACAGGAGGCACTGGCCCCGCGGTAGCAGACGCTCCACCACCTGGGCCACCGTGAGCTCCGCTTCGCACACACCGCCGGCCGCACGACAGTACACACTGGTGGCATCAGAATGTACAAGTAACCATCTCTGCTTTGAGCAGCCTAGAGCTGGGTGATATGGGTCGGATAAGGACTAAAATTCATATTGCAGTATACTGTGCAGTTCAGGTCGGCATCGGTATCAATTTCGGTATATAGAACACACACTCTTGAGGAGAGACGTTGGCATATCTCAATCTTTGTTCTTTGTAGATAAATCACTAACATTGGCCAACTGGAGGGCAGTATTAGCCTGATTAATAGATTGTGGCCATTATTAAAGAATCAATAAATTACTGATAACCAGTTGTTCCCAGAGCAAAAATTACCAGCATATAAGGACAGCCGAGAGACGATGGGGCGACAAAGTTTGATGAAGTCCAAAGCGCTCTGAAGGTTTATTTTCAGAAGCACATTGATACATTGATCATTAACCCAGGTTTTCAGCCAAGCAGAGTACAACGCCACACAAGACATTGAACAACCAATCCAAACACAGCATGATTTGAGGGACTGTACGAGCGACCAATAGAATTGCATGGTTGTGGGCGATCAAGGAAGGCGAGATAGTTTCCGGCCAATCAGAGGAGAGAACTTTTGACCAATCACATATGAGGAACTGGTTGGTCGACGGGGAGTGAGGAAGACACTTTAGGTTTTGTTTTCCGATCCTACGTAACTTGGGAAAAATACTGAGAACATCTTTGAATGGACCATTGTCCATTCAACAAAACAGGTGTGGAAGGGAGCCTTGTGACCACACCCCCCGCGCAGAGCCTCTGCAACAGTCATCGTGTACCTAAAAAAAAATCTACACGTCATGACGGTCGCAGAGCCGTGCAGACCTGCGCAGAGAAAAAACAACTGTGATTGGTCCTTGGCATGCCTTTCCGGCTGTGTGTTGTTTTGGGGCCGGGGCATGCCAGACTAGAAGTGAATATAATTATTTTTCTGCTATTGCCGTTTTTTGGCAAGCGGCGGGACCGGTTCACAATGTAATCCTAATAAAAACAATACTCTTGTCAGGGGAACGTGGGGATTAGAAACGGTCTCCGGAGCAGGAGGAAACAGTGAAGGGTTCCCGTCCCCGACGGGACGAGTCTCCGGAGGTCCCCATCCGCGCTTCCCTTAGGAGCCTCTCCCGCCCGCGCCTTCAATCCCCACGTCGCCCCGACAAGAGTTGTATTAGTATTAAAACATGAACTGGGCAACGACAATATAATATTATGGAGAGAGCGCCATTGTCTTCTTCTACCGTTTTCCGAAGCCTGGATGAAAGTGATATTGGACTCCATGCATGAGCCAGTGTGTTTTGACAGTGAGAGAAAGTCATAAGTGCATTGTGTGTATGTATTGTGTGTGTGTGCGAAGAAGAAAGAGAGAGCCACACACACGCTCAGATACACACTATTGATGGACGTCCATCTCTCTCCCGCTGTTCGCTGCTGCCGCGACTCGCAAGTTCTCGCTAGCGCTTCGGTCGCTAGTCGCTGTGCGTCAAGGGTGCAGAAGCATAACAGCAAAACTGGTTCATAGTCAACTAGTGCATAGAACACCAGCCTCACCAAATGATCGTGTGTATCCTGGTACTCTATTATGTATTATGAGTGATACGATGTGTAGCATGTAGAATTGCCATTACTGCTAATGGTTGCGATAGAATTGCCATTAATGCTGATTAGCGCTGCAACTAACGATTATTTTAATAGTCGATTAGTTGTAGAATATTGAAACAATTGATTAACCGTTTAGATGTTTTTCTTTTTAAAAATACCCAAAATATTAACAGCATCATAGAAATCAATTTGTCAACTTTGAATGTAGGTTAATTACTCGGACACAAACTCACAAATATTTTAATGGTTTTCTGCATGTTCATGTATTTTTAACAATAATGTTGAATAATATTACATATTTATCATTTTCAGAAATTATCAAGAAATATCACATTTGTGCAGAACCATAGGTGGCGGTCTCAGCAAAAAAACTGGACAATGACAATCATTGGACTCCTTGGCGATTAATCGCTTATTGGATTAGTTATCAACTAATCGTTGCAGACCTACTGCTCATGGTTGCTTTGCCAATACTGTACCAGGGTGCTGACTAATGTCCAAACACAAACCTCTTTGTTATCACGACCAGATAGTGCTTAACTTACTTGAAATGTGCTTGGAGTTCCTGGTGCGACCCCAGGGGTTTGCGGCAGTCTGAGCAGCGCACAGTGAAGTCAACTTCCTTGCATAGCTCGATGAGCCGGCTTTTGGCAAGTTGCGGCATGGCCACGGGCAGCGGTTTCCCCTTCAGCTCTGGAGGAGACAACACTCGTTAGCAAGTGTTGCCATAGATAGTTCCAAAAACGTACTTATAAGTCCTCTCAAAAGGTAACCAAGATAGATTACCGACTAGTTTTTGTAACTAACCAAGATTACTAGAGAGAAATCTATTACTTAAATGTACAACTGACACATTATACATGCCATTATAATTTAAAGTAAAAATGTTGCCAATAATTTGAAAAAAATAAACCCAAAACAAAGTAATGAATAATGAAAAAAAACACCACTCAGTGATTGCATAAGGACCTGGAAGTTGGATCCCGTTGCTTAACTCTCATATGCACCGCCGTGTCATACTAACACTGTTTTAACCACTCATTTTCATTGATTTTTAAAAAATATTTAACCGGACATCAGAATTTCCCATTGACCGACTGCCTGAAGAACAATGGCCGATTTTAACGCCCCTGGTTGGCTATGAAAACGTTGTTTTCACTGCTTACAAACAAACCGACAAACGCGGCAAGAGTCCCCGTCCAGCACGAGTGCATTCCCGCCGCGGGGACAAAGCCAGCTCGATCGACCACCTATGGAAGATACACCACGGAGCTCCACTAGAAGTAGTGACGTAAGTTTTACAGTTTTTTTAAAAATGAAAATGCCGTTAGCATACTAGTCAGCACAAAACGGGCTATCCAAAAAAAAAAAAAAAATTATATATATATATATATATATAT